>CM075818.1:24615119-24680614 GCA_037975025.1 Excoecaria agallocha
ATCATGTAAGTGATTTTGGTGAAAATAAATTGATTTAATGAGTTTTATGGATAGAATTAGGACTAAATATTATTGTTATGTGGTTATATTGAATTAAGGAAGAAGGAAAAATGAGATTTCTTATCCTTAAGAATTCGGCCTATGTTCATTCAAGGAAGGAGGAAGATAAAGAAAATGAGGAGTAGATATTGAAGAACAAGAATTCAAGGTTAGTGGATGCAATATCCCTTAATTTTCATGATATTTCTATAAGTTTAAGGTTATGTTTGCTATGTTTTTTAATGAAATATGCATGGGTAATTGAAATTAAGGTTATAGATATGTGAATAAAGCTTATAAATGATAGTTTAAAAGCTTAAAATGGAGAAAAGAAATTTGGTACTTGAATTAGAGGTGAGGCCATGTATATACATAAAAGTATATTTTGATGAATTATGTAAAGTAGTGGAATAAATAAGTTCAATTGGACAAATAATAATTCTAAAAAGAAGTAATTGTATTAATGAGGTTACAAATAAAGAACAAATGATATAAAAGTGAAAAATTATTGAAAATGTGTATCTTAGGTGAAACTCGAGCATATAGAAGTTTGAAATAAATAATTGATGATATAAAGATTGAATTGTATGAAAAAATGGAAAATAACGACAACGACGTCAATTCTAAAGATAGTAATGTTAGGCGACAGTGAAAAAATACTTGGGCAAATTGGAATTTTTACAGTAATATGTATATAATGTATGGTTATGGAATGATAATTGTATAAGAATGTCAAGTGCAGTGGCATTGTATTATTATTTAATATAAGCCAAAAAAAATGATTGAGGGCTTTTAAAATGAATTAGGACATGAAAAGAAGTGTCCATGAATTTATTAAGAATTTATGGAATATGTATAAATATGTTCAAGTGTGAAATTGCATTCTGCTTAAAATGAAAATGATAAATTATGATGAAGTAATTCATAAATTTAATAGAGATGGTGGATCATAGTAAGATAATTCACAAAATATGCAAAGTGATGAAAAAGTGGAATGATTAGTGTATTGACATATAAAAGCAAGTGAAAAGGTTAAAGTGTGAAAAGTCACTTTGAAGTAAATAAGAAATTTTACCCTTAGTAGTGGTCAGGCAGTTTAAATCTAGTTCAGGATATAATTAACTAGCCATAGGTACACCTATACCGCGGTGCAAGTCATGACAACTTAGTTTGCTATGGTAGGATCATAATGATCTCCCTTAGTTTCTATCTGACCATCTATTCTGATATGATCTGAGGTGGATTGGTTTTTAGAGTCATCCACTACTGTTTGCTATAGGCCTATGGGGAGTATGTTCTATATATCCGGTCTGAAGATTTCTACTAGGATTGTACTAGGAGCATAATGGTAAAAGTAAATGAAAAAGAAAAAAATGAAGTGAAAATGGAAAGTTGAATGAAAAATGACCTAAATGAAAGAGAATGAAAAGTTTAGGGTTAAATTAGCAATTTCCCTAAGTAACAAGTTTAGTGAGTAAAAATGGTAAAGTATTGAATAAAATGAGTGAAAATGATAAATTTAGTGGATAAACAGCCTAAAAATAAACTTTTGTGATTTTGGAGGACCAAAATGTAATTTGACACGAAAATGTCACAATGAGAACCCATTGGTAAATTGTATGCCAAATAACGAGTGTAAAGTGAAAATGAGTGAATTAGTGACAAAATTGTAAATAAAGTGTAAAATTGACAATTGTGTAATTAATTAAAAAGAATTAAAGTGGTAAGCCTTAATGGTAAGTGTGGCAAAAATAAGAAGAGACTTTTGAAAATGTGCAACAAAATAATAGAAGTATGAAGGTTAATTTCCCAAGTGGAAATAAAATATAAGTGAACTTAATTATAAAGTATAAAGATAATTGGTACTAAAATGTAAAGTGGCAAGAAAATAATATGTTAAGGATCAAAATTGCAAATTATATAATGAATAGTAAATGAAATGCATAAATGAGTTCAACTAGTGGTATTAAAGTGATTATTTATAATTGAAGGACAATGTTGTACTTCAGTAAAAGTTAAGAATATAAATGATCAAACAGGAAAATGAGTGGTTTAATGTGTAAGACAATGGTTCAATAATTAACATGTGAATTGCCATAAAAATAATATATTTGTGATTAAATAAGAGATTACATGTTAAATAAGAAATTAAATGTGAAAGTAAAGATGAGTGGTGGCATTAGTGTAAATAAGTGATAAAAAGAGGGTAATATCGTAATTTAGTAAAAGTGCAAGGACCAAATTATAATTTAGCAAATAAAATGTTAATTGATGGACAAAATTATAAATGAACCCTATTATATGGTGAAATCGGGACCAAAAGTGTAATTCTCGCCCTTAAGAAAAAATATAAGGACTAAATTATAATTTTACATGTCATAACATGTATTAAGAGTAAAAGATAGAAAAAAATGAGCTATAAGAATAAATAGTAAAAAAATAAGGTAAAATTTGCAAAGCATAACTTTAAGGACCATATTGTAATTTGCCAATAATAATGGTAGGGAAATGACTAAAATGAAAATTCAGAAATAGTATGGTCCATAAGTGTAATTAAAAGGTATAAGGAATATTATTTAAGAAATGGAAAAAATAATAATAATTGGCAAGTGAAAAGTAAATTACAAATTAATAGAATTTTTAAAAAGGGGACTAAATTGAAAGTTAGTCCTGATAAGACTAAAAGAAGATTAGCTTGCAAACTGAATTAAAATGTGATCAGTAAATGAAATAAGTCGAAAAAGGTAGGGGCAATTAAGGATAAAACTGTTATGCAAAGTATTAGTACCTAGGTTAATGATGTTTGTATTAATGACAAGAATAGTAGCAGTAAATTAATTAGCAATGCTACTATAATGTAAAGAAATTATCAAAGGGGTTAGGAAAGCATAGGTAGATCATAGAAGTATTGAAAAGAAATGGCAGAAAGATTGATCAGAAAAGTAAAGTAAAAATATTGCTAATAAGATCCTAGCACTTATATGCTACCGAATAAAAAGTGTAAGCATAATAATAAACGATTCTAGTAAATTTATATATAATCGAGGTAGGAATATTAAAGAGTTAGTGATGATATAATGTAAGAAATGAATAAGCTAGTGTATGCATGCATAAGATTAGGATTGGAAAGTTTGGGATATATATTCTACCACTAGATATTTTTAATATTCAGCGCGTAGTATTGTGACTGCGCTCAGGTTTCGAAGACAGAAAGATTCAGTCAGTTTTGCAGATAGACGCGGAGGATGATGGGATTCTTAGGCATGGCATGTATGTTATCATAAGAAATAGGAATGTAAGTATTAATTATGGTTATAGTTTAGTGCATCAGGTGACTGTAGCTCTGAGGTGATATATGAATTAATCAGTCACCGTATGTATAGTATAGTGTTATAAGAGTGTTACAAGAAGATTCAGTAATATATTGACAACTTGTGGGAAGTTTGATTTAGTTGGCAATAACATGGCTTGATATAGCATCTGTTAGAGTAGCTAGTCTATTCATGGCAAATCCAAGAAAACCTCACTTAGATGCAGTTCAACGTATACTCAAGTATATCAAGGGAACTCTTGATAGCACAAAAAGGCCAAGTGTTGTGCAGCAACAATGGTAGCACAAAAAGGTCAATGGCTAAAACAACTAATGATGAATCTGCACCAATCATTGGACTATCCAATAGATCTATATTGTGATAATCAATCAGCAATATGTTTCCCTGAAAATCTAGTGTTTCGTGCAATAACCAAGTATGTGGAGGTACATTGCCATTTCGTTTGAGAAAAAGTGCTACAAGATCAAATAGAGATGAAGCGTGCTAATATAGAAGGCTAAGTTGTAAATTTGCTCACTAAAGGATTTAACAAGAAAAAATTTGAAAAATTTAAAAGACAACTTGATATGACCTTAAAGAATGGAACAATAGTCGGTGAAAAGTATTAAGAGAGCACTGGCTTCCCCTTTCTAGAATTTTTTTAGCAATTAAAATTGAAACATTTTAAAAATATTATGTTTAATTATTGTAACAATCCATAATATTCTTCGAAATCAAATTTTAGAATTTTGAAGAATATAGGGAAGTCAATTTGTAACTGACTTAACATAGTATATAAGGAGCCAAGCTCCATAATGTGAGTGTGGTGAGTTAGTGAAATAAAAAATTAACAATAGTTGTGAGTATGTGTCGTGAGTGTGAGAGTAAATTGTGCGTGATATGTGGCAAAGTGTCTTGTAAAGATTTTAGGTAATATATTAAAATTAGTTCTTTTAAAATTTGATCCTGCACCTGCTTTAATAAAATTTAACATAAATATTAGAAATTCAATATCTCTTAATAATAGAAAATATCTACTCCATAACAAAATCAAATTAACTAAAAGGAAGAAAATAACATGTTTACAAGAAGATGAAAAATGCCCAGAAAATCTGCAGCTCTCTACTTTAATCTCTCAAAATTGTTGATAATTTCCCAAATAAATAAATAGAATGGATTTTATTTCTAACCTGAACTTGATAAAATAGCTAAAGAAGTAGCCTTCTCTCTTTCTCCTACGTCAAAATCGAGTTTTAGTTGAAGAAGGAAACACAACTCAATACAATACATGTTGAAAAACTAAAATTACAAGGGGTCACCTTATTGTGTTGTTACTATTGGCAAATTAATTCCTCTCCCTTGGCTTGCTATAGTGCTTTGGTACTTCGTATTGGGGAACTTTTTGATCAAAATTGACACGTTGAAGTGGTGCATGTCTACAGGAAGACAACTCCACCGTTGATTTTTTAGCTAATTAGGACTTCACTCAAGCACAACCTTTCTAATGGCATAATGGTGTTTCTCTAGCCATAATTTTCGTTCTTCATAGTGATGCAGTTGGAGCTATATTTCATAAAAACATTATTGTATAGTTGTTTTTGCTTATTTTTCTCTTCAGGTAATGATGCATGGGAACCGTTCGATCATATATGTTTGCACATGTATTGCACCTTATGTTTTTCTATAAAAAATAAAAGGCATAATGTGCAATTTTTCCCCTGATATTTCCAAAAAAGAGTAGTGTTACCTCCAATGTTTACTTTCGTGCAATGTAGCCCCTAACGTTTAAAAAAATGTGCAATGTTGCTCCTCACGTAACAATTTCGTTTGTTTGACCCAAAATCATAAGTTGATTGCTACGTGGACACTCGTTGGATGACATATCGACACAAAATGACACATCATAGGGCCACATCATCTGACATGTGCAAGTCATGTGTCCTTATAAAAATGAAAAATCCTTTTACCCAAACCATCCTCTCTCTCTTGGCCATTACCATCGACAGCTTCATCTCCTTCCCTTCTCTCTTTTGTTCAGGTGACGTAAACCTTGGACAACTTCATCTCCTTTCCTTCTAGCTTGATACCCACTGGAATCAGTTGTCGCCATACCTTCATCTTCTTCATTGGGTTTACATTCTCTGAGGGTGGGAACCATTGATGATTACACAAATGAAGGAGGTGTGCCAAGGTGTTTTTGTGGTAAGAAGGCGATTAGGTTAGTTTCTTAGAGCATTTTGAATCCTGGGAGGCGTTATTACAAATGTTGTAAATTTGGTGTAAGAAATGCAAGTATCATTCCATGAATTTTTTTTATTTAATTTGGTTTTTTGTGGTATGTGTGAATGATGAATGTTGTTTATTTGATATCCTCAATATGTGATGGAATGCCAATTTTTTGCTTGGCATGATGTGACAAAAGGTATAAAGGAGAGATCCAAAGTTTTACTGTATGACATGCACAGAGAGATAATGAAAATGGTGAAAGAAATTTTAAGTTCAAATGAGAGGATTGAATGCCGGTTATCCACTAATGTAGAGACAATTATGGAAATAGAGGAACGGGATTGGCATTTAGAAGTGATGAGGAGAATGACCAGGGAGATGGAGAAATTATTGAAATCAAGAAATTTTATAGGGGTTGGTTTTGGTGGTTGTTGCAAATGTTGTGTGCATTTATGGTTGGGTTCTTGTGTTATGTAGTTTTAAATTAGATTGTAATTACGATAATTTCTAGTAGTGTATTTTGTAATTGGTAGACTAGTTGGGAAATGAGTAGTTATATTAACATATGGACTTAATTAGCCATATATATGTTTTTAAGACATCTGTTATTAAGTAATTTTTGAGATATGTTGTTGCTTAATAGGCTTAATGATATTGACTTGATACTTACAGTCTTAGCAATGAAATGTTGGAAGAGCATTTTCAGACATAATCACCATAAATCGAAATGCATAAAGAGATGCTCATTGCATTTACAAGATTTACAATGTTCTATAGCATCTATTTGACAATATGATGGTGCTAAGTAATACCGATTTCAAAAACAAAATTATCGTACGCATATAGCTTGTATCAAAAAACATAAACAACAGACAACAACAGGTATATAAACATCCAACATAACAAAAAGTTTCAACTACATTGAAAAAATATGTCTATTTCTTTTTTCCTAGCTTGAATATCTTCTTGTTCACTTGCTTCGCTAGAGCACTTAGAAATATTTTCTTCTTTCTGGGGGCTTGAATGGTAGTTTACTCGGATGTTGGAAATCGAACCCATCACCTTTGTTTTGTATCAATCTTGAACCAACAGGAGTGTGAGATTTTTTTCTTTCATTGATTATGATTTCCTTCTCACTCAACATCGCAAATTTTTTCTTGGAATCTGGATTATGGTCTGGCATGATTGGTTCTGGGTCCTCATCATCCAAATTATCATTACCAGTTGAAAAAGACCCAACAACGTAGCTTGTTTCTAGTCCCAGCTGTATGCAAGTCATAAAATATGAATTACAATCATGGCATCAGTTAGATGTTTTAATTGAACTAATAATACAAGATTTGAAATTAATAAAACTGACATTGTAAATTATGTCACCTGCATCTTTATAGAAAATTCCATATCCTTGTTCTTTTTCTGTGGGAATTGATTCACCTTTGTATTGACTTGCTCTATTCCTCGATATAGCATTGGGTCTTCTTTTAGCATGAGCTGACGATTCTCCTAAATGTGGTCCACTTGCTGGTTGAATATTTGGTTTGTTTGTTGTTGTGTCAGGTTCATTTGCTGGCTCACTTGATGGTTTTACTGTTGTTGTGTCATCAAGTACCTATGGATAAAATAACATATATTAATGGTACATATTTTAACTTTAACAATGCAACACATTAATTACCTTTTTACAGCTTTGTTTGTTGTGTCTCAAATCTCTACATCTTCCACTAGTTTGGAGTTTTCCCTTATTTGACAATTTCTCAAGCTATGGTCCTCTTCTTTTATTTGATGAAGCTTAAGATCTAGCAATGTCTTCTTTTGTTGGTTTAAATTTCAATGCTCCTTTCTTATCTCTTTTTCTTAATTTCCTTGGCCTCCCGACATTTTAGGAATTGGAAGGGGTTCAATGGGATGAAAATTGCTAACATTCTAGAATCACTTTCCTTTTATTTGTTGCATTTTGTTCATGTATGTTGTCGAATAACTTGATGGAATATGTCAATGGTATGATAATCATGATAGCACAGCGGAAAAACAAAAATTTTATCATACATACCATACATATCCAAAGATAGAATCGAAACATGCAATTTTAGGGTTATCGAACTTACAACTTTTGATGCCTTTTAAAACTTTTATTCCGATGATGACTAGCAACAAAGATGGCTTTGTCCGCCTTAGATCTCGATCACCAATGCCAAGGAATAGCCTTTTACGCCACTCCCTCTATTCTCACACACACAATTACACCGTCGGCTTAAAAACGAGATTGCTAGATCTCTTTTTCGGTATTGTGTAAGGGTTATAGTTTGAAGCTACAAAACTTGATTTTGTACTTCTTTAGATTGCTATTACTACTCAATCACACAAGAGAATGAGGAACAATCCTTTCTCCTTGTGAAAAATTGAACAAAAGAATTAAGAGAGAGAGAGTCACTATTCACGAGTTACTATTCATGCCACAAAAAAAATTAGGTTTAGGGTTTTATTTCTTTTAATATATATGCTTATCCTTTGGCAAGTCATTAATCTGAATTCAACTATCCTAAGATAATTAATTCAAACTCTATCACTTCCTAAAGATAAGTAATATATTTTGAATTAAACTCCTTTGAATTTAAATTCAAATTTGAAATAAAACATAAGAAATTTAAATAAATGAAATCACTTAATTTAAATATATAGCATGTGCCGAAATTCCTTGATTTCCCTCTTGGAATTTCGGCCACATCATTAAATATATAAGTGATTTAATTTAATTTAAATTCCTTTAGGCTTTAATATTCAATTAACTTAATTAACACAAGATAATTAATTAATTGAAATTAAACCTTATGGGCTGAATTTCTCTCTCTCATGGACCAAAGCCCAATAGCAATATTATAACCCATTACATACATTAATTTGACTTTAAGTAAAAGCCCAAATTAATGTCCAATACTTAATTTAAATATTTTAAGCCCAATGCTTTGTGTGCGATCCTATAGGTCCATTTAATGTTGGCAATGAATTAATAAATTAATTCAAAGGCTATATATATTCTCTAGCAAGATATTATAGCATTCCAAATTAAATGAAAATGCATATGGCATTTGGTGACCTAATGCAATTTCGCATAGTCCCTTACCCATAAATATCAGAATTAATATAAGGCATGGTACTAGTCATCCTTATATACATTAATTCATTTCTTGATATTCCAATGACACTGAATTCTCAGATAAATAATGATTACTCATTATTTCATCTCGGTATGGCCATACACTTCTCAGTTCACTGATCAAGTGGCCGGTGATATTTTTCTCTCTTATCGAGAGGGGTAATCCCTTCACTTCTCTCATGCTCTCTAACATGAATCAGTGCATACCCAATCATACCCGTACTTGTCACTCTGTTACGAGCACGTTAGGTGTATGTCAAAGTACACAGTAATTCATAAAGAGTTTCATAGAGATTTCAAGTCTAAGAACTCCGATACAAAACTTGCATATGAGAAACACTTATGACTTGTACCATGTAGTGTTCTCATGAACGGATCAAATCCAGATACCATGTTCTTTAACATGTATCTATGATCTCTGATTGACACTCTTTTCCTAATGATCCGTAAGACAGAACTCATAAGATCAGAGAGAGCATACTAGTCTTAATTCATTTGTTATTCCCATAACAATGACTGACTAGGGATATTTAGAATGATGTCTCATTTGTTTCAAGGTCTTACAATCCATGTGCCTCACACATGATAACTTAAACCGAAACAACACTCTTGGATAGTTTTATCAATTGATATGCACAGGAATACAAAGGATAAAACAAATGCCTCATTTTATTAATTTCAAGTGTTTCGTTACAATGTATTGGGGCTAGGGCTTACACTAACAATCTCCCACTAGCACTAGTCCCAATTGGGCATAGCCCTAAGACCGAATGCTCTCAAATGAGCTTCGTGCAGATTTGGACGTAACTGTTTCGTCAAAGGATCTGCTACATTGTCTTCACTTGATATCTTGCTAACCTTGACGTCCCCACGATCAATGATTTCTCTGATCAGGTGGTACCTTCTGAGTATGTGTTTGGATTTCTGGTGTGACCGGGGCTCCTTAGCCTGTGCGATGGCCCCGTTATTGTCACAGAAAATTTCTAATGGATCTAGGATGCTTGGGACCACTCCTAATCCATTAATGAAATTTTTAATCCAAACAGCCTCTTTTGCAGCCTCACTTGCTGCAATATACTCAGATTCTGTAGTTGAGTCGGCAACGGTTTCTTGCTTTGAGCTTCTCCAGCTGACAGCACCACCGTTCAAAACAAAAACAAACCCAGATTGCGATCTAGAATCCTGAGTGCTGGTCTGAAAAGCAGCATCGACATAACCTTGTATGACGAGCTCTTCTTGACCACCATACACCAAGAAGTGATCCTTAGTCCTTCGCAGGTACTTAAGGATCCCTTTTACAGCAGACCAGTGCTTCTCACCAGGGTCTTACTGAAACCTACTGGTTATAGTCAGTGCATGAGCAACATCCAATCTAGTACATAACATAGCGTACATGATAGATCCAATAGCAGATGCATATGGGATTATACTAATGTTGTCCCTTTCCTCTTTGGTTTTAGGGCACTGTTCTTTAGTCAAAGGAACTCCCAAAGCCAAAGGTATGTACCCTTTCTTTGAGTCTCCCATACTAAAACGCTTTAGTACTTTGTCTATGTACTTTTCTTGACTTAGTCCCAAAAGCCGATTCGATCTATCTCTATAGATTCGAATACCAAGTATTGTCTCGGCTTCACCTAAGTCTTTCATTGAGAAACATTTTCCCAACCATTGCTTAACCTTTTGCAATGTTGGAATATCATTCCCAATGAGAAGGATGTCGTCCACATATAGAACCAGAAACACTACTATGCTCCCACTAACCTTCTTGTACACACAAGGGTCATCTTCATTCTTGATGAAGTCAAATTCTTTGACTGCCTCATCAAAGCGAAGATTCCAACTTCGGGATGCTTGCTTTAATCCATAAATGGATTTTTGAAGCTTGCATACCTTCTTAGGATGCTTGGGATTGACAAAACCTTCAGGTTGTGTCATATACACATCCTCAAGTAAATTTCCGTTAAGGAAAGCAGTTTTGACATCCATTTGCCATATCTCATAATCATGATATGCAGCTATGGCAAGCAAGAACCTAATGGACTTGAGCATGACTACAGGCGAAAAGGTCTCGTCATAGTCTATACCATGAGTTTGTCGAAAACCTTTTGCTACTAGTCTACCTTTGTAGGTCTTATCAGCTTTTAGTTTGAATAACCACTTGCATTCAATTACCTTAGCACCTTCTGGTGGATCAACCAAGGTCCAAACCTGGTTATCGTACATTGATTGCATCTTGAATTTCATGGCTTCAAGCCAATTATCCGAGTCTGGGCTTTCAATAGCTTCTCGGTAGGTAGTAGGATCCTCACGATCTACTAACTCAATAGTGTCACTGTCAGTGATTAGAAATCCATATCTCTCAATCTCCTGACGTACCCTACCAGACCTTCTAGGTACTTGTGTAATGGGTTCTTGTTCCACAACTGGTTGTGAACTTGATCCCATTTCCAAACCATCCTCTATAGGAGCTTGTGGCACTTGAATTTCTCCAAGTTCTACTTTACTCCCACTGTCTTTCTTGAGAAGGAACTCCTTTTCCAAGAAAACAGCCTTGCAAGCAACAAATACTTTGTTCTCGGCTTGTGAGTAAAAGTAGTATCCCTTTGTTTCTTTGGGATAGCCCATAAACAAGCAGACAGTCGATTTGGACTCTAGTTTGTCAGATGTTAATTTCTTAACATGTGCTTCACAGCCCCAAATCTTGAGAAAAGACATATTAGGTTCTTTCCCAGTCCATACCTCGTATGGTGTCTTCTAAACTGCTTTAGTTGGAGTACGGTTCAATAGAAACGCAGCAGTTTCTAATGCATAACCCCAAAAAGAGATAGGAAGATTAGCTTGACTCATCATAGATCGAACCATGTCCCACAGAGTTCGATTTCTCCTTTCGGACACACCATTCCATTGCGGTGTTCCAGGAGGAGTGAGCTGTGAAATAATACCACACTCTTTTAGATGACTGTCAAACTCTTGGCTTAAGTATTCGCCACCTCGATCTGATCGAATGGCTTTTATACTTTTGCCAAGTTGGTTTTCTACTTCGTACTTAAACTCTTTGAATTTCTCAAAAGTTTCAGACTTGTACTTCATTAGATAGACATAGCCATATCTACTGAAGTCATCTGTGAATGTCACGAAGTAGCTAAAACCACCTCTAGCATGTGTACTTAAAGGTCCACATACATCGGTATGTATTAGTTCCAATAAGCCATTAGTCCTTTCACCTTTTTTATTAAAAGGACTCTTTGTCATTTTTCAATGCAAACATGGCTCGCATGTGTCATAAGACTCTAAGTCGAATGACCCAAGCACTCCAGTTTTGTGGAGTCTTGAAATGCGTTTTTCGTTTGCATGTCCTAAACAACAATGCCAGAAGTAAGTAGGGTTTATTTCGTTTGATTTAACCCTCTTTGTATTAATGTTGTATATGGACTCTTTGTTTTGTAAATCAAGGATATAAAGGCCATTTTGCAACATGGCATTGCCATAAGAAATGCCTTGGCGACGAATATGAGCATTGCCATTTTTAATAACAAAATCAAATTCATCATTATCCAAACATGAAACTGAAATAATGTTTCTGCTCATAGCAGGCACATAATAACAATTATTCAAAACAATACAAAGTCCGGAAGGTAAAGTGAGGTGATAGTCGCCTATCTCCATGGCAGCAACTCGTGCTCCATTCCCCACACGGAGGTCCACTTCATTCTTCCCAAGTAACCGCCTATTTCTTAGCCCCTGCACATTTGAAAAAATGTGAGAACCACAACCGGTATCCAATACCTAAGTGGTAGAACTAGAAAGGTTAATCTCAACAACAAAAATACCAGAACTGGACGCCTTGGCTCCATTCTTCTTTTGTTCTTCCTTGAAGAGAGCGCAATTCTTCCTCCAATGCCCTATCTTGTTGCAATGGAAGCAAGTGCTCTCACTCTCTTTGAGTTTTGGCGCCTTGGGCTTGGATTGGGCCTGAGGTGCACTCCCACTTGACTTGGGTTTTGCCTTTCCCTTTCCCTTTCCCTTTCCCTTAGCGGGTCCCTTCTTAATTCCCTTTTGAACCATGAGAACGGGATTGGTCTTTCGAATGTTCTCTTCAGCATTCTTAAGCATCCCATGAAGCTCAGTGACTGACTTGTTCATTGCATGCATGTTATAATTCATCACAAATGGATCATAAGCAGCAGGCAATGATCCTAAGATCAAGTCAGTGGCCAATTCCTTTGGCACTAGTACCTCAAGCTTCTCAAGAGTATCAAGATACGCTTTCATCTTGAGTACATGGGTACTAACAGGTGTACCCTCAGCCATCTTGCAAGAAATTAATGCCTTTGTTGTAATTTCATCTTCAGGCAAGGGTGCATCCAAAACATATGACTTTTTCTCTTGCTTAAGAACTATTCTTAAGTTTCGAGACCAATCTATGAAATTGGTGCCATTCAATTTGTCCTTTTCAAGGACCGATCGCAATGAGAAATTGTTATTTGAAGATGCCATTTTCAATCTACAATAAAATTTAGCAAGATTAAATGAGGTCTTATTTATGATCCCACAAACCGAATTAATATCCCTTTAAATAATTCGCGTTAGTGATTTAATGTGGGCCAAGATCCACTTTTCACAACAACTTATTAGTCAAGCTGAGCTTGTACACCTAACAAGTTAAGTTACTTAGGTAGGAAAACTCCAACCATGTCTCGTACATGACTCTTGGATCAAATGGGCTAACATCTTAAGATGTTATAGCACAATCCATTTATTAGTTGCCTAGGTCCGGGCATCCCTTTCCATGATAAGTCCAACCTACATTCACAACCCATACCTTACAATGATAATCGGGCGCATCTAGGACTCCTAGTCTACGTGACCGATGATCGATGCCTTGACATGTTTCGAATTAGGAAGGCAACTTTGTGACTTACTATTTTTAGGGATTCATTTTATTACGGTTTACATGGCATACGCTTTGTCATCCATACATAGCATGCATAGATATATAATTCCATAAAGTAAAGCGTGACAAACATGGGCCCAAAAACCTACAACTAAGATTCTATACTATTACATAAGAATCTTCGAGTTAGGCTTCTCCACTCCGGTGGGCTTCGTCTTGATTTACAAAGTCTTCAAATAAATTCTACTCTAAGAAATAAATGAAACTTTTACAATAAAATATAATGGCACGCAGGCCATATTTGATTACAAAAACCCAGGGCCCATGAATGCACCATGCATATCCATTCATCACACCAAACAAGCAAATAAATATACATAGCATTCATGGATCAGACAAAGTCCAATTTTAATCAATTTAGCCAAGCCCATTAATGGAAATTGTGTACTTGAACCTTTAAGAGAAGACCCCATGATGGGCCTGGGCCGAAGCCCAATGGACTAAATCCTCTTATTGAATAAGTTCTCTTAAAAGCCCAAAACACAAACTAGTTAGATTTGTGCCATAAATCAACTCTAGTATAATTTCCAATTTTACCATTTTTAATTTTATGTCATACAGCCCATAAACATTAAAAATATATATAATATGTGCTAACATGAATTAAAAATAAAATCATGAAGAACACATATAGTAGAACACGGCATTCATGCAAAAACAAACAAACAACAAAACTAGTTGTTTAATGCTTATGTAATGCCTTGAAATGCACAAACATTTAAATCAATTTTATGAGTCATTTAATAATCTAAATAAGTCCATAAATATTGATTTAATATTCTGTACTATTTTAATCTAAATGTGTTTTTATCATTTTAATCAAAACAAAGCAAACAATGTTGATTAAACATGTAACAAACACAAACTAGTCATTGTTTTAAGTGATTTTAAAATTAATCAATTAAATTATAATGGACCAGAATTAAAACCAAATTTAAAAAAATGTCCAGACCTGATAATTAATCTTTAAATATCACTTACAAAAATGCCAAAAACGTTTTTACATTTAATTTTGAAAACTAGTTGTTAAACTAGCAATTTTCATGCCAACTAGCACCTAGTTTCATAATTAACATGTACCATCAGGTATAAATAATTAAATCCGACCATTACCAGCCCTAATAACATCTTAGGACAGTATATTAACATGTCATATTAATTATAATACCTATCTAATCAATTAAAATCGTTTTTACACCAAAACAATGCAAAAAACTCAAAACAGAAAATTTCAGATTTGCATGTTTTCAAAATAACGATTTTTAATTAATTTTTTCATGCATCTAAAGCACTAAAATAAGCATGTCTAGGCTCTGATACCACTGATGGAATATGACATGGTATGATAATCATTATGGCACAGCGAAAAAACAAAAATTTTATCATACATACCATACATATCCAAAGATAGAATCGAAACATGCAATTTTAGGGTTATCGAACTTACAACTTTTGATGCCTTTTAAAACTTTTATTCCGATGATGACCAGCAACAAAGATGGCTTTGTCCGCCTTAGATCTCGATCACCAATGCCAAGGAATAGCCTTTTGCGCCACTCCCTCTATTCTCACACACACAATTACATCGTCGGCTTAAAAACGAGATTGCTAGATCTCTTTTTCGGTATTGTGTAAGGGTTATAGTTTGAAGCTACAAAACTTGATTTTGTACTTCTTTAGATTGCTATTACTGCTCAATAACACAAGAGAATGAGGAACAATCCTTTCTCCTTGTGAAAAATTGAACAAAAGAATTAAGAGAGAGAGAGTCACTATTCACGAGTTACTATTCACGAGTTACTATTCATGCCACAAAAAAAATTAGGTTTAGGGTTTTATTTCTTTTAATATATATGCTTATCCTTTGGCAAGTCATTAATCTGAATTCAACTATCCTAAGATAATTAATTCAAACTCTATCACTTCCTAAAGATAAGTAATATATTTTGAATTAAACTCCTTTGAATTTAAATTCAAATTTGAAATAAAACATAAGAAATTTAAATAAATGAAATCACTTAATTTAAATATATAGCATGTGCCGAAATTCCTTGATTTCCCTCTTGGAATTTCGGCCACATCATTAAATATATAAGTGATTTAATTTAATTTAAATTCCTTTAGGCTTTAATATTCAATTAACTTAATTAACACAAGATAATTAATTAATTGAAATTAAACCTTATGGGCTGAATTTCTCTCTCTCATGGACCAAAGCCCAATAGCAATATTATAACCCATTACATACATTAATTTGACTTTAATTAAAAGCCCAAATTAATGTCCAATACTTAATTTAAATATTTTAAGCCCAATGCTTTGTGTGCGATCCTATAGGTCCATTTAATGTTGGCAATGAATTAATAAATTAATTCAAAGGCTATATATATTCTCTAGCAAGATATTATAGCATTCCAAATTAAATGAAAATGCATATGGCATTTGGTGACCTAATGCAATTTCGCATAGTCCCTTACCCATAAATATCAGAATTAATATAAGGCATGGTACTAGTCATCCTTATATACATTAATTCATTTCTTGATATTCCAATGACACTGAATTCTCAGATAAATAATGATTACTCATTATTTCATCTCGGTATGGCCATACACTTCTCAGTTCACTGATCAAGTGGCCGGTGATATTTTTCTCTCTTATCGAGAGGGGTAATCCCTTCACTTCTCTCATGCTCTCTAACATGAATCAGTGCATACCAATCATACCCGTACTTGTCACTCTGTTACGAGCACGTTAGGTGTATGTCAAAGTACACAGTAATTCATAAAGAGTTTCATAGAGATTTCAAGTCTAAGAACTCCGATACAAAACTTGCATATGAGAAACACTTATGACTTGTACCATGTAGTGTTCTCATGAGCGGATCGAATCCAGATACCATGTTCTTTAACATGTATCTATGATCTCTGATTGACACTCTTGTCCTAATGATCCGTAAGACAGAACTCATAAGATCAGAGAGAGCATACTAGTCTTAATTCATTTGTTATTCCCATAACAATGACTGACTAGGAATATTTAGAATGATGTCTCATTTGTTTCAAGGTCTTACAATCCATGTGCCTCACACATGATAACTTAAACCGAAACAACACTCTTGGATAGTTTTATCAATTGATATGCACAGGAATACAAAGGATAAAACAAATGCCTCATTTTATTAATTTCAAGTGTTTCGTTACAATGTATTGGGGCTAGGGCTTACACTAACATAACTGTCTATGTGATAATATTCTGATATGTGATTCACTGCATCTTCAGAATTATGACAATAGGCAGCAATGGCATGAGGGCATGGAATACCTGTTAAATCCCATGCCCTACATGTATAAGTCAACTTTTCTAAACTCGCAATATGCCTATCTTCACCTTCTATTACCTTATAACCTCTATCTCCATTCCAGTCAACTCTATATCCAGAAGCTATATCAGCCCAGTCTTCATAAATCTCCATACATTGTAGACTATATGAATTGATCGACTTGTACAACTCAAGCTCATTCTTTTTCAGTAGATTCATTATTTTTATCCGAATTTCATCTATCATCCTTACAATAGGTTTAAATCTAGCTGAAGCAATCCATGAATTGAATGTCTCCGAAATATTGTTGTCTACCATTACACTTTTACTTTTGGTACTAAAAAGGCTCTAAACCATATTTCAGGAGCATATGATATAACATCACTGGCAGCCTTCTTACTTATCTCACCCATAACCTTTAAATTATCGTTAAATTCCTCTTCAAATGTGCTCAAAGCACATATCCAGAAATTTTTTCTCAAAACTTCCCCTCTCCATTTTTTACTCCAGTTTGCATAATGTGCCTAGCACACCAGCGATGCTCAGCCAAAGGCAAAACGTAAAAGACAGCTGGTATGAGGCCCCAATATAATAAACCATTTACAGAAAAAAAAACTATAATTACTAATAGTCTATAACAACAAGTTATAACAGCAGCATAACAACAGGAATAAAGCAACTAATAATAGTAGAAACAACATTAACAACACTAACAGTCCGTAGTAGCATAACAACAGCATTAACAGGAGCATAGCAACACTAACAGTCTGTAACAACAACTAACAACAGCATAACAACACTAACAGGCTGTAACAGCATAATAATAGCATTAACAGCAACATAACAACACTAACAATCCATAGCAGCATAACAACAACATTAATAGCAGCATAACAACACTAATAGTTTGTAGCAGCAACTAACAACCTCATAACAACAGTAGCGTAACAGTCTGCTCTACACATACTACCAGTAATAAAGAAATTGAAGCAACTAACAATAGTAACTAACAGTAGCAACTAACACGTATTAATAGTAATTTAATGGACTAATAGCAACATAAATACACTGCTATACATACACTAACAGTAGTAAAGGAATTTAATCAACTATGCTCTGTACATAATAATAGCAGTAAAATAATTTTAGCAACTAACATATATTAACAGTATTTTAATGGACTAACAGTAGCATAAATACACTACTATGCATATACTAACAGCAACAAAGGAATTTAATCAACTATGCTTTACACATACTAACGACAGTAAAGAAATTGAAGCAACTAACAGCAGCAACTAACATGTATTAATAGTATTTTAATGGACTAACAACAACATAAATACATTGCTCTAACATACTAACAGCAGTAAAATAATTTTAGCATTTAACAGCAGCATAAATACACTGCTTTGCACATACTTATAGCATCAACTAACATTAACAACAAATTAGAACAACATTAAAAAAATTAACAACTAAATATCGTAAATTTACCTTTTGCATATCACTCATTATGATGTATTTAAGTCCTTCTTGAAGATCCAACTCTATTTGTAGCAGTTGAAGAAACCAAATCAAGTTTTGTTTATTCTCTTTGCTAACAACAGCAAATGCAATAGGGTACATCTGATTCATTGCATCCACCCTTATTGTTGTTATCATCATCCCTTTAACTTTAGTTTTTAAAAAGCAACCATCAAGTCCTATAATAGGTCTGTAACTAGCCTTCCAGCCCCTTTTACATACTTCAAAACAAATAGACATCCTCTTGAAAACTCTCATCCCTTCCTCAAGTCGATCTTTGGATAACTCAATACTGACATTGCTGCCTGGATTTGATACCCTTAGTTCATTCACATAAGCTTCAAGAATGCCAAAATCATCCTTATAATTACCCTGCATTTCATTGAGTATCAGTCTTTTGGCACTCTTGCACTTTTCGTGCGACACATGGACTCTCATCTCTTTCTCAATGTCAGTTTACATTCATCTCACCCTAATTTTTGGATTATCCTAGATTCTCTCTCTCCACTGCTCCATAATCCATCTAGTAGTGGCTCTAGTATTCTTGAATATTCTATAACATTTGTATTGCATGTATATAGTCTTAATTTTTAAACCAACTTTTCCTTTCTCTCTTGATGCAAAGAAAATAAATAAACAATTTTCACTAACGCATTTAACTCTAGCCTTTCCAGGTTCACTCCTTATCACTTTAAAATACTTGCCACTGGTCACAGCATAGGCAGTAAGAGCATTTCTTACAGCTTTAGCATCCTTGAAAGTCATTCCTTTGGTAAAATAAGATTTACCTTCTTTGGGATCATACCTCACTCTTTTTTTTAAATTGCCACTTTATCTCTTTTTCATTAACAAAATCACCTAAATCTGATGAGTCACTATCACTTTCACTTACATTTGAGTCACTATCACTTTTCACATCCTCATTGTCAACACTACTGTCATTCTCAATTCTACTGTTTCTTTTATTTTTAGACTCAGCCCTACGTGTTTCAAAATTGTCTACAGCCTGACTATTTAATCTCACTGCCTCATTAATGGGCTCTGACCCATCTACATTTTATGGCCCATCCAAATTACACAAATCCCTATTTATTCCAATTTTATCTTGTAAACTTTGAGGGAATTCTATTAAATCGTAGTGAGTTATAGGGAAAAAAGATACATCCCTATTCATAGGTCCCAAACTTGCTAATAACTTGTATACTGTAAGGACCCAATCATGCCCCTAACCGGATTATAGTCAAGTGACAAGGATTATGGTTAATTAAGGCAAATATTGAATTATTTGGTATTGTTAAGGTTAAGTCCTATTAGGGGTATTTTGGTAATTTCAGCATGTATGTAAATTGAGTATGGTTAAAATTAAGATTAAAGAGGGATATAGTTGAATTAAATTAGAAGTTTGGGTGTTAATGTTAAAAGAGATAAGTTGATAGGGTCAAATTGAATAAGGGCAAGTTTGGAAATTCACAATGAGATATTTTATCCCACTAACTCACTCAATAGCTTCTTGGAGAAGGAAACAAGGGGATTGGAGATTGAGGGGATCGGCATTTTTGGGGGAGACAACTCTCTCTCTCTCTACTGGTTACGGGTTGGAGAAGGGGAGTTAGGGTTTTTGAGTTAAGATTTAAGGTAATGTCTTCCCTTAGAAATCTCTTATTTCTCTTCTTTTCTTTATTTATGATTTTTGGTTATGAGGGATTGTAAGATCATGTTGTTGTTCTTGTGTATAAGGAGAGGAGAAGTAGATAGATCAAGACTAGGAGAAGAAAGAAAGAGTTTGATCTGTGGATTTTTTTGAAGGAGATGAAGCTAGTATTGAGGTATGGGAACTCCATATAAATGTTTACTTGATTTCCCTATGTTCTTGTATGTGTCCCCTTAGTTAAAGTGAAGGTTAAATTTTAGTGACTAAAATGAACAGATAATGATTTAATCTAAGTACTTGAGGTTAGTTTTGGGGTTCAAAATCAGTTGAGCTGGAAATCGGGATTTTTAATCCAGAATGCCAATATGCCTTGCGTGGCCGTGTGTCCTTCTCCTTTCCTTCACGCGTGGCCATGCATACCCATGCTTTTTTCATAGCCACATGATGTCCTTGCTTCTTCAGTGCGTGGTCGTGCCTCTTCATTATTTTCTCCCTGCGTGGTCGTGCATTTTCTTTATGGTTTCTTCTGCATGACCACGTGATGGCTTGTTCCTCTCCCTGCGTGGCCAAGCACTGCATGGCCTTTTTCCTTGCTTGGCCATGTGAATATTTATTTCTTCTTTTGCGTGGCCGTGTGTTTGGCCTTGGGTTCCTTGCGTGACCACGTGAGTGGATGCCTTTCTCCTTATGTGGCCACGTGAATGGCTTGCTTCTTCTTCTGCTTGGCCACGCGTTTGGCCTTTGTTTTCCTTGAGTGGCCGTATATGTCTACTCTTCCTTTATTGGCACGGCCACTCGCATGTTTTTTTTAATGGTTCTACTACACGCTCTAAGCTATAAATTCTTCATGAGTCATGAATTCCATATTATAAAATATAATTGGAGATAATTAAATGGACCATAAGTAATGTACATGATGATTATGTTAATTATAATGGTGGTTAATAAGTCATATGATTTCTAAATGAAATAATTGAACAGTGAAGTCTTTCCAAGGCATTATAAAGGACATAGGTAAACGTTAATCTCGCATTTGATTACTTTCACTACTTGTGAGACATATAATGCATGTATATGATGTATTGGATAAAATGAATGTGTGATGACTAAATTGAGTATAATGACGCAAAGAGAAATGGTATTGAGGAACCACTCAGGTACGTCCTTCTTTATTGAATATGTTTTTCGTGTGGAGTCATATGCTCATGGTTTATATGACTATATGTATGGTTTCATTCTCATGAACAATCATGCGGGTATTATCAAAGACAACCTTGAAATTCAAATCATGTTGTTATTTCATGATCTTATGCTCAATGATGTGTATTGCATTATATTCTTAAAACATTGATTTCGAGCTAGTGTTGCATGATACTCAGTTATCATTATGCTAAAGCTTTTTAGTGCAAGATATAGCTTACATGGTAGCTATGCAAGTATAAATAATGAAATGTATTTAAATATCAGGGCTTTAAGCCAGTATTGCTATGTAAATGAATGATAAGTGTTCATTTGTGAAAAATGATTTAAGAAAATGTTATATTAAATAAGGAAGAATATGATGAATTCAAGATGTTCTTAAAGTGATAAAGCTTGCGGGTCTTAGTTCAGTTGTAGATTAGATAGGCATGCATAGAGGGATTCAGCAGCTGCCATAGTTGATCCCGTTCGGGTCTATTGTTTGTTCCTTGGTGAAACCATTGTCGACCCTATTTGGGTCTATTGCTTTGTTCCTTTATGGAACCATAGTTCGGCCCTTTGGGTCCATCGTTTGATACCTTCGGTATTCATTGTTCCCATTACCCTTTGAACTAGGACTTAGACAGGCTATTAAAAGTTAAAAGATTCAGCAATGTACTATTAAATAAGGATATATATATATATATATAGCAATTGCTTCACCTATGTAATGTGAACATGATAAATGGCTTACCATATTGCTTGATTGAATTCCATTTAGCTAAAACGATATAAATAAAATGTAGTTCTCTACTCTGCATTATATAGCTAAGATTGCATGACATAAGTGAAGTATTGACGCCTAAAATATCTCTTATAAATGATGTATGATATGTATACTCCCCTATGCTTTGAGTGAACATTGAAGGCATATCATGCATAATAAATGTGATTAAATGCTTACGATGAAAGTTGTACTATCAATTACTATGAGGTCTAGATGATTGTAAGAATAATATTCATGTTTAAAATTGCAAATTCATTTGGTATAATAAGGGTGAGATCATTTAATATTGTAGACTTATATGTTCCCTTAAATTTGAAGGGTGTAATGATTTTACGATATTTTATTAGAGTTTATCCTTGAAGTTGGGTTCCCCACTAAGCTTTGTAGCTTAGCACGGGTTTGTTATCCGTGTAGGTACTGTTTAAACTCTAGTGGATCGATAGTTGATGGCTAGTCAGCCTTTGAAGAGAAAATCTGACTGAGTGCAGTTGCTTGAGGATTTTATTATGTATTTTATTTGGCATTATGTTAGGCCCTTTTAATTATAAGTTTGTTTTAAGTTATTGTGGCATGTAATAATTATGGCCTGTGCTGATTATTAGTATCCATGCCTTATCTTTGCTAGGTCATGATGATGATTGATGTTATGCATGGTTAGAGGATTAGGGTGTTACATATACACTACCATCACCATCAAACATAAATAACCCATCTTCTAAATCTTTTCCTAGTTCAGCACATACTAAATAACTAAGATCTCTAACTACAAAACAATCAGCAAATTCAGCAAATATATCCTTATAGCTAATTAAATCTGGGTCAAAATCATAATAAGTCTTTTTTTTCTACCCTTATAATCCCATCTACCATTCCAATTAAACCATATATTAATAGTTCCCCTGTATACATTCCTACATGAAATTGAAAAGTAAAATAACATTAAATAAACATAATCTGCAACTAAAGTTAAATAAAGCTTCAAAGGACATATTCTTTTTTCCTTTTACAGACCCACTGCCCATAATTTTAAGCACATATGTCGACATCATTGGAATGCAATAAAGACAAATGCAATGAGAAAACAGGTACCACCACAACAAAATATATGAATTTGGCAAAAAAAAGCATTTTATATATGGATCTGCTCCCTACTATGTCATTCAATATTCACTTTTATATTGTATCTCGCTCCCTCATAGCACTATATAAAACCCCAACCAATACCCCAACAAATCACAGATTTAGGTTTTGAGCATAATGGTTTACGATAAAAGAAATCACAAAAATATTTACCTTGGCCTATCCTTCCCCTCACTCGCTTTATCCCTCGACATTTTCTCTACCTTTCGCCTCCACTTTCAGGGTTATCGATTTCAAAATTTCCACCTTCAAATTTTGCAGTTTTAAATTTCGCAAGTTTTCCTTATCTTCTAAAACAAAACGAAATTATGGGAATATGGTGTCTAATGAGGTGCAATCGGAATAAGAATATGCTTTGTTATGTCGATTTTCGGTGATAACAGATCAGAGGTTTGACTGGAATTAGGTTACAGCAAAGAAGGGATCGACGATTTGGGAAAATAGGTTAGGGCAATCTGATAATTTTTAAAGATAAGATAGGGTAAATGGGTTTAAAATTTTTTTACAGATTTTTCAATACCATGTGATTTACACGTGAGGCAAAATGGGGTTTTTTTTCTGTCATTTTAACGCCTATGTGTCAGATGAAGTGGCTCTATGATGTGTCATTTTATGCTGATGTATCGTCCAACGTGTGTCCACGTAGTAGGAAACTTATGATTTTGGATCAAACAGACATAATCGTTATGTGAGGGGAAACATTGTATATTTTTTTAAACGTTAGGAGCTACATTGCACAAAAGTAAATATTGGGGATAATATTGTTTTTTTTTTTTAAAACATTAGGAGTAAAATTGTACATTAGGTAAAAAAGGTAATAAATATTTACCGTCTAGTTACAACCAAAAAAACAAAAGAATATTGATAATTAACTATCTCGGTCATATATATATATATATATATATATAGGTGGCGAATGGGTGGGTTGGGCGAATTTTGGGTTGGGTTATAAATGGACGGGTTACAAATAGAATCAAATAAATGGGTCATAAATGGGCCAATGTCCAAATGGGTTGGATGAGTTTGGGCCAACCTATGAATTTAATGCATATTTGCTTCATGTTCAGTAAAAGTAAAAGTATACTCATGCCTAATTATAGCTAAGGCTATCCACTCTTTGTATACTTCTTGGTTTATCTTGTACTTTATTTCATCATTAATTTATGCAAAATAAAGTTTAATATGTATGTACTTGAGAATAAGTATGTGTGCATGCAAAAGTGACCAAAAAATATATTTTGCAAATTCATTTTTAAGTTAGTGAATTTTTAAAATTTTTTATATTAGGTTTTTTTATAAAAAAAATTGATGAAATTTTTATATTTTGATAATGTTGCTTATAAATTGAACTATGTCTCAACTATCAGAGCATTATTTTTTTATAAGGATCCAATTTAAAAATTCAATATAAAAAATTTTAAAAATTTAGAGACTGCCAATATGGCGTGCCACTAATGAAAACTGAAACACATACGCATTAATATCATTAATGAGGAACTGCATGTAAAGTATAATGATTTTTTTTTATGTAAAAAATTTTGAGAGTTAAAAATATGATTTTACCAAATATATTTAAATTACATTCTTGCATAGATAGATTGAGTGTTGGACAATGAATTTGTCAAAATAGGCCACCTGTTTAAAACATCAAATCAAATAAAAAAACTCATAAATCTGAAAATGATGTTATCATCTTAATTCCACTCAAACAAATTCAGGAATATCGCGAAAAAGATTTAGGGAAGCCTGTTGGATATTTTTAATAGATCTGTTTGGGTCAGTTTTATATGGACAATTATTAAATCTTACCTAATTGATATTTTTTTAATTTAAATTGGGTTTGAGTTAATTTTTTTGGTTGGGATTGGGTGGGGTTTTGGGCTTGTGCAAATTTTGCCAGGCCTATATATATTTACCATCTTTGAAGATAAGGTTTGTTTTAAATTTATTTGTTTTCTTCTCAATTAAGAATCCATCGGTGTAGACTGACGTAAATAGAACACAAAAAATAACGAGAAGCTGCGAAGCAAATAGTAGATTTGGAGTTGAAAATGCCTAGCCGTTGCGAGATCTGCTGCGAAATCTTGATCGCCATCTTGCTTCCTCCTTTGGGCGTTTGCCTTAGACATGGCTGTTGCAGCGTAAGTTTTAGTTTCAGAACTCACATGGAGTAATTTTCAATATTCACCTTCAATTCTTTCAATTTAAATATCATCTTGTTCATCTGGGATACTGGGTTTAACATTCTCCTTTTCAATTGTGTTTTTGCAGGTCGAATTCGTTATTTGCGTGCTATTGACTATTTTGGGTTATGTTCCTGGAATAATCTATGCTTTGTACGCCATCGTTTTCGTCAATCGGGATGAGTTCTTTGATGAATATAGGCGCCCTCTCTATGCCTCAGCTTATTAGTTACCCAGTACTACCTTCTTTTTATTCTCTGAGCTATATCATCTTGAATTTGTTTTCTTGTTTCTACATTTCCTTTACTGCGATGAAGTTTTATGGTTAATTTACTTCATCATTGGGTGACAGAATTGATTATGTTTGTAATTGATGATTGGCTCATGGAATTTGCTGCTACGTGCTGGATTAAATGCTAATAAGAAATCCCATGTGATTGATATTAATCAGAATAATTATTCAATAATTCTTTGATCATGATTTTATATGAAATTCAAAGGTGTATTTGGGATATGTTAATGTAGTCCCATTGGGGTTTGTGCTAGATATTCACTATCATTCTCGTGTTTTGCACCCGTAAGCGAATGGGACATTATTTTAGTATTTAGATGCTCATGTTTGATCTTAAATTGACATCATTCTAGCTTTAGTAGATTTGTAGTAAGTAAAATACTATTTGTGATGGCTTCGGAATACTTGTGTTCTTTGTTAGTTGGTTAATATTACCTATGTCGTGAAGAATTTGAGATGCACTTTTGGAGCAAGTGGGTGAAAAGTTATGGGCATTGTTTGTGGTGCTATGCTTCTTATCTGCTTGTTACAAATTGGAATTTATATATAAATATCTTGATCATGTTTAAATGTTGGTTCAGTTTATATTAGAGGTATAAATAGAGGTAGAATAACGAGTTCTTGGTTTGGAGCATCGAACAATGTATGTCTACATAGGGATGGTCTTTTTCTTTGACCTGGAAAAATAATGTGCATGATGGCATTATATAGTTAAGATGGTGGAGATGGATTGCTTCAATTGTCAGTATTTTTATCAGGTGCATCTCTATGCATTAATTTGAAGCTTTAAGATATGCTGTTGAAGACACTGAATTGTATATTGGCTAGAATGCTAAGCCTTTGGCATAAGGGATTGTTTCCCCAACTGCAAACTTTTGTCCGAACCTCTTCTTACTCCTCCGTTCCTTTCTTCATCCTTGATTTGATTATTTAAGTTCCATTCTTTATGGTGATTCTATCTACGGAGAAGATTTCCATTACTGGTGAAATTGGGATTGTTAATAAATTCTGTGCCTTTGTCCTAAACCAGAATGAGGCTGGGGGTAAAAAAAAGATGGGACGTTGAATGTACATATTGTATAGAATGGGATGTACTAGAGATATGCAAACTGAGAGTTATGTTCATGCCTGGAATTCTCATTGTTCATGCTTTCAATTTGACTTTCTGTGATATTTTGCTCAATCAATTATTTACACTTGTGAAACCAAATGATTAGGGTCCTTATGTCTGATATTATGATTTGCTATGTAAGATGTTCTCATGGTAAACATTGATGCAGCTTTAGTAGAATAAGAGTAGTCATTAGTATTTTTATTTCTGCATAATCTGCAATTCGGTTGCTGAAAAGTGTCTAAGAAAAGAAAATGATGGTAGACATAAATGGAGAAGGCCGTTGTTTGGTTTTTTCTTGCGCCTTTGTCTTGAACATGGTTTAAGACTTGGTCCGAACTTTGTTGTTGTAGTTGAAATTGGACTTAAAATTACTAACCAATGCCATTGCAAGACTCCTGGAGGACATTAAGGGCCTGTTTACTTACAGAAAACTGCTCCAGTTTTTCAGAAAATTTTTCCACAGAAAACAGAAAATAGAGATCATGTTTATTTTCGTCAGTTTTCTAAAATAGAAAACAGAAAATGAATTTTTCAGTTTTCCAAAATAAAGAAGAACTTGGAAAACTAATAAAAGATGTTTTCCAAATTTTTTAAATAATATTAATACACACACACACACATATATATATGTACATACACAAACATATATATGTACATACATACATATACATATACATGCATATGTAAATTTTTGTATGTGCATACATACATAAGCATATGCATATGCATGTGCATGTATATGTATATGTAGTACATGCATACATATGTACATATGGATATGTATATATATGTATATACATACATACACATACATATGCATATGTATATGTATGTATATATATGTGCATATATACACATACATATACATATACAAATATACATATATACATACATGCATGTATGTATTTATATACATGCATATACATATAAATATGTATTTATGCATATACATATACAAATATACATATATACATACATGCATGCATGCATGTATCTATATACATACATATACATATAAATATGTATTTATGCATATACATATACATATAAATATGTATTTATGCATATACATATACATATACATATGCACATACACACACATACATGTTCATATACATGTATCTGTATGTAATTATATGTGCATACATGCATGCATGTATATATCTATATACATACATATACGTATACATACATATATATACATATGGAGATGTATATATATATATATATACACATACATGTACATATGTATGTATTCATAAATACATGTGTATGTATGTGCATATATATATATATATATATACATACGTGTGTATACACACACACACACAAATAAATGCTCCAGTTTTCTATTTGTTGATAAATAAACGCGTTTTCTAAATTTTATACGGAAAATAAATACTCCAATTTTCTAAGAAAATAGAAAACAGAAAACTATTTTCTGTAAGTAAACGCACCCTAATGATCGAGGTTGGAGTGGATAAGATGATGTCAGGTTGGACAATTGTCTAGCTAGTGTATCTCTCTCTCTCTCTCTCTCTCTCTCTCTCTCTCTCTCTCTCTCTCTCTCTCTCTCTCTATATATATATATATATATATATATATATATATATATATATATGGTGTTTTTTATTTTTTTGACCGTGAAATCATCGAGCAATACCTGTTGTTTATTGATTTGACAGATAAAAATTGAAATTACCAGATATAGGCACTTTTATTTAAAAAATGCAAATAAGAAAATTATTTATAAAATTGATGTGTTTTTAGGAATAATCATGGGATTGAAGTTGTTGCAAATAGAAGTACACTATGGGATCAGCAAAATGGGATCCGACATTGAAGGAGTTCCTCTTCATTGAAACCGTAGGTCTTTTCTACGGGATTAGTAAGTGGGTTCCATTGACGGTGGATCAATAAATATAATCAACACTACGGCATCACAGAGATAAAAAAAATGTCAAAAAAAAATCTAAAGTAATTAAAATTTATTTGTAAAGTTGATTGGTATTAAAATGATGTAAAAATTATATGTGACATACTATACTTTACTATCACTCTGATGATATATAAAATTAATTTTAGGTTATTTTTATTTTAATTAAAATAAAATAATTTTAGTGTTGTAATTAAGTCTCTTACATAAAGAATAAATTTGAAAATATATCATCAAATTTTAGAGTTTATAGCTAAATCTATGCTTATAATAAAAAAGTTTGTAACGCTAAAATTATTTTATTTTGTTTTAATTAAAATAAAAATAACCTAAAAATCAATTTTATATGTCATCGAAGTGATAGTAAAGTACGTTACATATAATTTTTATATCTTTTTAATATCAATCAACTTTACAAATAGATCCTAATTACTTTGAATTTTTTTTTGTCATTTTTTTATGTCTGTATGATGACGTATTGTTGATTATATCTGTTGATCTACCGCCGGCAGGATCCACTTACTAATCCCGTAAAAGAGATCTACGGGTTCAATGAAGAGGAACTCCTCCAATGGTGGGCTCCATTTTGCTGATCCTATAGTATACTTCTACGATTTTGTAACAATTCCAATTCCATAATTATTCCTAAAAATACATTAATTTTATAAATAATTTTTCTATTTGCTTTTTTTATATAAAAGTCCCCCAGATACATGGGTAGACCAAATTAATCTACAAATGTCAAACTACAATCATCTCAAGTCTCTGTGGATGCTTTTATAATAATGAATTTTTATTGAAATAAATGCAATGAAGTGAGGGGAAATGATTGTGAATTAAATATTAGGTTAGGTAGTAGGGGTGAGAAAAAAAAATCAAAATTTTGATTAATCGAAAAATTAATTCGAAATCGAATTGATTTTTAGATTAATCGAATCGAAAATTTAGGTTTACGATTTTTATTTTAAAAATTAATGGTTAATCGAACCGAAATCTATCTATATATACATTTTATAAATTATATTTTAAATTTTATACTTATATTTTTTAATATTTATGTAATTTATAAATATTATGATATATAACTTTTTAAAATATTATTAAAATATATATTTTTAGTAAATAAATATTAAAATTATCTTTTTATTACTATTATTTATTCATTATATGTGCATAATTAACACTCTATTATTAGTTTCATATTGAATATATTTAATTTTTATAATTAATTATAAAAATTTTATTTTATTTTGATTCTTTTTATAGATATTGTATTTAATTTGTATTTTTTTTCATTTCTAAAACATTTTTAAGTATTAAAAATAACATTATAAATTATATAATTTATTAAATTTATATATTAAATTTTTTTAGCGGTTAACCAATAAATCGATTTGAAAAATTGATTTAAAAACCGAAATTGATATAGTAGTTAATCGAAATTAATGGACTGATTAATAAAATTGTTAATGGATCAATTAATCGGTCCATATTTATCCTTATTAGGTAGGCTGTCGTAGCTTTAAAATTGATTTTGAGTGAAATTATTTCCTGATTAAAAATGAACATCTTACATACCTAAATTGAACACTTATGTGAGGAACAAGTTGTTAGAACTTCAAATTGAGCATATCTAGGAGGTAGTAGGAAAGCATATATTTGCATAATTTTGTATATCCATGCTTGAAATTATACTTCTACTATCTTTTTTTGTATTAAATTTGTTTACTAATAACTATAGTCGTTGCATTGCTCTAATCATCCATTTAGCTAATTACATAACTTAAACGTTAAATATCGATTTTTAATACATATTGCAAACTACAATTTCACAACATAATTAAGCATTGACGTAAATAATTTGTAAAATTAATAACAACGAAACCAAATTATAAAAAAATAAAAAATTCATATCCTTGAAGTTCAAATTTTCCATATTATAAGATCTTAAATTTTCACAAAATGTATCTTTAACTTGTAATTTTCAAAAGTCAACATAATATTCATCATCCACGTTTGAAACAAATATTACATTAACGAATAAATTTTAGTTATTTTTCATGTAGAAGGTTCAAAAACTATTGAAGAAGTAATTTTATAATGTATTTATATAAATGGATTCATGCAGTGAGTACCCGAATTACCTAAAAAGCTCAACTGTCATTCTTGAATATATGATTCATATGGATAAGTATCTGTTGATTCGGTTCACTAATTGAACTGCATATAGATCATACAACAGATATAAGATAATAAAAATATTTTCATTTGATTTAATTTTTTAAATTGTTCTTATTTATAACATTAAGTCCATTACAATTTTAAACAAATTTTATAAATACATGAAATTTGTACAATTTGAACATTTAAACAACTCTAATAATTATAATTTGAATTTTATAATGAAAAATAATATTTGATTAAGAAAAAACTAAGAGAAAGTCTATTTATCCAATTATATACCATTCAAATTATATGACATAAATAAATTTAAATAATTTAATTTTAATAAAAATATTTTAAATTTTGATGGATCATTTGGCAGCTTTTGCACTTAAAATTTTTAAAACAATTGAATTTTTATAAAATTAATAACTAATCTCAAATCACTGAAAAATCAAATCAAATCAAATTATTTATTTCGATCGAATTAGGTGGGCCCCAATGGCAAAAAAGAAAATTACTGTGAATATTTAGAATGACCGTTATATCCATATCCTGTTTTCCCATCAATGACTGTAAATAATAAACTGCTAAATGAAAATTAGATCATCACCACCAACTGCAAAAATGAACGGTAACGAAGAGGATAATGGCGGAGAAGACACAGAAATTGAAACAAAGGCCCGGTCACGACCCGGCAGCGATTGGGCTGACCTCACTCGTGAGTGCTTGATCAACATCTTCTCCCGACTCACCTTGGAGCACAGATGGCGTGGACCGATGCTGGTATGCAAATCGTGGCTCGCTGCCTGCGAAGACCCATCACTCCACACCATATTCAATCTGGAGACTCAATTCAACTCGCTGACTGAGTCATCTCGCTGGTGGGCGCCTGAGTTCGAGAGAAAGATTGATTCTATGCTTCTGCCCGTCGTGGATTGGAGCGATGGCTCTCTTACCGAGATTCGCACTCGACACTGCTCCGATCGCTCTCTTGAATTCGTCGCGGAAAGGTATGCTAAGGGTTTAATGAGTTTGAACCCAGAACTAGGAGTTTATAGTCATATTTGTTGATGGAATTGTTTTAATTAGGGAATTAGGAGTTTATAGCTACGTTTGTTGATAGTTGTCTATCTTGATGCAATTGTGTTAATATAAAGGATTAGGAGTTAATAGTTTATGAATTTTGAACAAAGCAGGATTTCATAGTTATATTTGTTAATAGAATTGTAAAGAATTAGGAGTTGTTAGTTACTTTTGTCGATGGAACTGTGTTAATCTACAGGTACCAAAGATAATTCATTTCATTTCAGGTGCCCAAATCTTGAGGTTCTTTCAATCAGGAGCTGCCCTAATGTTACTGATGCATCTATGGTTCGGATTGCTTACAAGTGCACAAAACTTAGGGAGATTGACATAAGTTATTGCTATGAAATATCTCATGAATCCTTAGTGATGATTGGGAAAAATTGCCCCAATCTTAAAGTTCTAAAGCGAAATCTAATGAATTGGTTAGATCCTTCTCAACATGTTGGGATTGTTCCCAACGAGTATCTAAATGCTTGCCCTCAAGATGGGGATACAGAGGCAGCTGCAATTGCCAAATTTATGCCTTATATGAGGCATCTTGAACTTCGATACTCCAAGTTAACAGGGAAAGGGCTTTCATCAGTATGCAAAGGTTGTTTGAATATCGAGTACTTGGATCTATCTGGCTGTGCAAATTTGACAAGTAGAGATATTGTTAATGCTACATCCAGTTTGAAGAATCTGAAGGAGATTAAGAAACCAAATTATTACATCCCCAGGTCAGTATGGCACACTGAAAGGTATGGTCACTGGAGGCTGTACGATGAGCGATTCCAGACGGATGTTTTCCGAATTTAATCCGATCTCCCAATTACTGTCAATAAAGACATCCTATTTTGATTCTGGTTACAGACCAACAGATGATGGGTTCTGCAGGTAATTGCTATCTCACATTGGTACTTCTTTTACCATTTCAAATGCTAATGGGAGTTTGGCTTGTGTTTTATAGATCTAAGCTATTAATCACCCTTTCTTGTTATCCTATTTGGTGGATTGGAGTTTATCATTAACTACATGTTGATGTGTATGTATAGAAATGTACTGAGTAGCTGTGCAGGCTTGAAGAACAGTACCATATATATCTTGTCAACCTGATTTTCTCTTTTGCATTCCCTGGTTGTTTTTTTTCCCCTTAGGAACAATCAATTAAGCAACAATTTTATTTTGCTTATTTCAGAATATTGAGCTGTTATATATTTAATTTATCAATGAAGGAAAAACTATCATACAGATTCCAAAACTCTTGAGTTTGTACCACATTGTTCTGAAATTTTTTGTTATAATCTGAAATTTGGTGCTATAAGTAACAATCCCTGAGAGGACATTTCAACGGTAATTGCCGGTCTCAATACAATGAAAAATTCGAATTTGAACTTTTACCCCCTTCTCCATATTTTTTCATTTAAAAAAAAAATCAATTTTCAAGAAAACTTGAGCAATTAAGTGAATGCAACCAATTTTTTTTTTTATGTCCAAAGTTGGGTTGTTAATGCTCGAGATACGTTTTTTTTTTTATGTTTTTTCAATTTATATTATATCAGTAAATCATAATATTAACTTTAAATCTTAAATACATTCTTACAAAAATATAATAATTTTAAAATTTTATATATTTTTAATGTGGGGTTTCCTTTCTTATAATTAATGATAAGAAAATGAAGCCACACGCCATTCATAGCATTCACATTCGTGCAAGTTGGCTTGCAGGGATGGATATATTCTGGCAAAGTACAATTAATAATAGGCTGGTAAAATTAATTCAAATTTGAAATTTTGTCTAAATTTATTAAAAAAAAAAATAGATTCAATTCAATTTAAAAAATGCCTATTGAACTAATTCAAAAATAATTCACTGTAATTGTGACCCCGTTTGAATTTGGTCCTCATGCTCAATGGACCTCTTTCAAAATTCTCAATTCTGACCCCTTCCAGATTTGGTCCTGATGCTCAATGGACCTCTTTCAAAATTCTCAATTTTGATCCCTTCCAGTCCAGTTCTCCCTCCCCTCTCTCTCTCTCCCTCACAAAATCACGATTTACTCTGCCCCTTCCACCCTTGTTGCCTCTCTCCCTCGCCACCCGGCCTCTAGCTTGGTTCACAGCCTCCATTGCCAACCAGCTTCCCCATTATGTTCTCTAGTAAGATTCTGTTTTCCTTACCTTCTGCTGCTCTTTCTTTCGTTAAGAGTTACTGTTGCTGGAGAGAATCTCTATGCCCCTTCTCTTTTTATTGTTTTTTAGTCGACTATGATTAATTAGAGTAGCTCTTAATCAACATTCTTCCTTTACTTTTTTTCCCTCTCAATCATATGGTAATTTAATTAGGAAAATCTGATTATAATTTGCCGGAAGAGCACCTTAGCATTTGGTCCAAGACCCTGTCTAGTCTGGCCTCGGTTATATCTTTAATTGTGGTAGAGTAGTATAATCTCTAATTCGAATTACCAATGAAGCTGGTAGACTGTTCCATGTGGTGAGACTCATTGGAGCTGGATATTTTTTTTACGGTTGCTGTCTGCTTAATGATTAACAAGAATTACTAGCATAATTAGATCTTGAATAAGTTGTATTTTCTTGTTTCAATCACCTGTAAGATGCAGAACACTGCTGCTGCAAGACTATGAAGGACAAGTAAGAGGGAGCCTTTGATTAAGTCTTTATCTGACAAATTTTCTGATGATGCAGGTTTATAGGTCTGGTGATTATGAAATGAAAGAACTGTGATTCCCTTGTAAAGGGTCATCAATATACTACACAGAACTCTAATACAATTACGTGAGTTTAGGAATCAAAATCTGCCTTGGTCATTTTCAATTGTTATACAATTGAAAGCTCAAAGAATATAATTACCCTAGTAAACTGAGTAGGAGGATGTTTAGGCATGTTGGTGGAGTGAAATTTATTTTCAAATCTAAATTTAATATAGACACTGTTGTACCATGAAATTTATATATTATATTACTTTATAAAGAATTTTAATAATTTAATGTTTTAATACTGTTTAATGAAGTCTATCAAATATTATTGGAGCTGATCATGGGCTCACTATCTGACTGCCCTCAACCCCATTCATTTTATCTTGGCCTTTATCTAATTACGATACATTAGTATCTAATTATAAGTATACGGTATGTTATTATTATATGAGGGATAATTGAGATTAGTTGATGATGTTCCAGGGATTAGTTTTGTTCCCTTTTTATTTTTACAATAATGGTCCCCAGCATTGAATTAAGTGGCTTATATTTTGTTGGAAACTATGGTCTGCTTTCATTTGGCCCACAGAGCCATTATAAATGGGATTAGATTGGGTCTTTCAGCTTTTTAATTTCTTTTTCATGAACATAAATTAACAAGAAATTGTTTTATGCTTGCCCAAATCGTTTATCGACAATAAATTAATAAAAATCTAATTTCTTTCATCAGATACGTTATTAGCTCAATGTTTGAACAACTAAACAAGCAGCCAGACAGAAATTAACAATCAATATTTGCTGCTGCCATTCGTCAATGAAAATGCAAGTAGTTTGGATTGGCATGTTTGTTTTTACTGTGTATATTAGCTGGCAAATGACTTTATGCAAATGATAAAGAAGATGATAAACAATTCCAATCAAACAATCACACAACAAGAACACAATGTAATATTGCTATGATATTGTATTAGAGAATCACTTACAGCAAGAGTTTTGTATGTTTACACTCAAAAGAAATAAGGAAAAACAGAACAATCACAATAACAAAGAAATGAGACTAACGCCCCCCAAGAGCAGGGAATAGCCACAGGCCCTCACTCCCTCTCTCCTTTTCAGCCAAACAGCTAAAAACACAATTTAATTCTCTCCCCCCTCTCCTCACCAGCCACTCTATCCCTTTTATACTTATTCACTCTCCTCCATACTCTAGCTAATTCCTGCCACATCAGTAACAGCAAGTTCCCCTACATCTTCCTTTGGGCCTTCTCGAATATCTCTTCCATAATGTGGGCTTTGGGGTCATCCTTCCCTGCTTCCGGGTCCAGCTCTCTATCATTGCTACCCAGTGGGAAACAGTCTTGTCCTCAAGACTGAAATGGAGGTGCCGGAACGGTCCGCTTCAAAATTCCTCCTCCAATTCATCAACAATGCTGGATATACCATCGTGCTTCCAAACACAAAACTTGTAATGCCATTGACTTTGAGAGGAGCCATAGCCCAATGGAAAGGTCCTTCATTACTCTGCGGTATTTGTAAGGTTGAAAAATTCCACTCTGTGTGGTATATAATGGATCCACCATAGCGTAAAGGATTGTTTATACCTATTGTGTTTCCTAACACAGCCTTCCCATCAAGATCAAATAATAAAAGATTGCTGTAAAAATGTTGCTCCTCGCCACTCTCATAGTAATCCCTGTAGATTTTGTTGACTTGAACCTCTGCATTGAAAGCATCATTAGATGTAATTCGAAATCCATTTGGACCTAGTACATCTCCTACAACGAAATTCAACCTTTGTGGCACGGTAACCGAACCTCTAAAACTCCCAGCAACACTAAGAATTCCCCCAATAGGGGCAAACCGACCGGCCAGTCCCATAAAAGCATATAGAAATGGACCTTTCAAGAAGACCTCATATATAATAGAATGAATTTTAGGGACACAAACTCTGTCAAATTTGTCATAATCCTCGCCTTCAAGTGCCTTGGCAAACCTAACCATGCGATATGCACAGAAATTTAATGTAACGACAACATCGCCATCCACAACAATTTCTGACTCCCGATTTCCAGCCACTATTGAATATTCTGATAATTCACTACTAGTAAAGCCCCTTTCCCGAGAAAAACCAACCAATGGGAACCTCTCTGAATCACTTATACTTCTTGCACTTTTCACGTTCCTAAGGTTCACAATATTTTCCCTTCCATTTTGATTCATATTGTTATTTGACACCATTTCCGTCTCCACTGACCTTGAATCTGAAACTCCACCAACAAGAAGGTCCAAACTTCGGCCCCAAGGATTCCCATCTTGTGAAACTGTTGGCCGAGCCTCATAATCCAGTGCTGGAAATTCCTCATCTCGGCTCTGGGCCAACTCCACCAGCAGCTTAAGTGGCCCACCAGGTGCCAAAACTACCACAAAATCATATATTGCTAGTGCCACCAGCAAACTCCAAGTAGTCCACTCTGGTAACTTGGTAAACCAAGCTGCCACAAATATACCTAATGCCACCATATATGCTTGCCTAAAAAAAATAGGTATCCCAGCCGCAAACACAGACAGTACACCCACAATTGTAAAATTAAATAGCATAAGAAAGCACGTAATTGCATCGACAGGAGTTGAGAAATTAGGATCCGGAATCTTTGCTGTGACGTCAAATGACCCAATTGCTCCTATCACCGGTGCATAGTCAAGGAAAAAAAACGAATTCATACTTGTCTGATAGTTGGTTCATTAACGTCTCAAAATCTCGAGAATATCTTCTCCCATCACCCAAGGATACTTGCAGTCCCTTTAAATCTGCTATGATGTCCACCTCTTTCGCAATAAATTCCAAAGAAAGGAAATCATCTTCAATTGGCATTTCGACATTGTTCCCGTCTGCTTAGAGACATTCATCTTCAGTCTCGGCGTCTGCTCCTTCGCCAAGCCTCGTCACCTTCAATTCTGTCGTGGGACACCGGTGCTGAGGTGAGTAGGCGAACCCGCTCTGAAAACAAATCCCCTTGTAGCACCTCTCCTTCCATTCCGTTTTAGGGCGTTGTCGGATCGGAAATCGCTTGTTTCCCATCCGGTTGGCATCAATCGGCGAGTGGTGATTGTAGGTTTGAAGAGTGAACAAATTTCGGCAAAATCGACTGGGGTGGTTTTCTGTAGGTGGAGCTATATGTTTGTTTGGGCTTAACTCAAAAACAGGCTTGGGCTGCAGCTGGAATGGCCCACTTCCCTTAAATCCACTCCTAAATCCAGCTTAGCAACCCGCGTGAAAATCGGTTTCTTCTCCATCACCGAACTCTGCCCCAACTTCAACGACACCATCACCTGCTGGCCGGTTTGCAGATGGACTTCGACAGCTCGAGAAGGTTTCATGGCTTCCACCATGTTCGCCGGCTTTTGAACACTCAGATCTGCTCGGATATGAACACTTGCTTTTTCTTCTTGCAACCCATTAGTGGAGCTTCCTAGTTTTTGCGGTTCTGGAAAATCTGGAGACATAGCATACCCCATCTCACCATATCTTCTCACCATCCCCTCCTTGAATTGCTCCCATGTCAAGGTCTCACTATATCTCCTCATCTTCTCCTTCTTGAATTGCTCCCATGTCAAATTAGGATATATTTCTAGGAGCAAGGAATACCAATATATCGTTGCCCCTTCCATGGATTTTTCAGCCAACCGGACACGCTTCTCAAGAGGAATCTGGTGTATATATGAACGTGTCTCAGCTCGGACGATCCATCCCCTAGGATCAGATCCATTGAACATAGGAAATGTAATTTGTTGTAAGGATGGCTGAAAATCAACAATTTTGGTTCCCTCCACCATCGATTTTCCTAGGAAGCTACAGTCCTCCATTGATTGAGGCTGCTGGTCGAATATCTTCATCCATTTCGTGTATAACCTTCGGAACTACTCTCCTCCTTATCTGCCTGAAGCTTGGAAACAAATTTACTCAAATCGTTCATGCGAGCAGTGAGCTCTCCAATTCTATGGTTGGTTGCATTTAATTTGGAATGCAAAGGTTGTTGAAGGGTGTCCATGGTGATCCGGCAGGTCAGACCAATGATAAAGAAGATGATAAACAATTCCAATCAAACGATCACACCAAGAACACAATGTAATATTGCTATGATATTGATATTAGGGAATCACTTACAGCAAGAGTTTTGTATGTTTACACTCAAAAGAAATAAGGAAAAACAGAACAATCACAATAACAAAGAAATGAGACTAACGCCCCCCAAGAGCAGGGAATAGCCACAGGCCCTCACTTCCTCTCTCCTTTTCAGCCAAACAGCTGAAAACACAATTTAATTCTCTCCCCCCTCTCCTCACCAGCCACTCTATCCCTTTTATACTTATTCACTCTCCTCCATACTCTAGCTAATTCCTGCCACACCAGCAGCAGCAAGTTCCCCTACATCTTCCTTTGGGCCTTCTCGAATATCTCTTCCATAATGTGGGCTTTGGGGTCATCCTTCCCTGCTTCTGGGTCCAGCTCTCTATCAGTAAAACAGTTAGATTCAGTACTTTTTTTAGTGAATAATGTGCATGTGATTTATAACGATGGTCATTGAAGCTAGGGTACGTCGGGTGGTGCAGCAATCACGTATTTGCTTAAATGATTTCTGAATTCTTGATTTCTTCTACATTTTTCTTCTGTAATTTAAATATGAATCATACATGCAGAAGCTGTTGTTTATTGCAAATGGGATTGATACGCATCCGCTAGCTTTTGTCTTGGCGTTGTATGATACATTTTGTTTTTTTTAATTGTTTTGGAAGAGCATTATTAACTGGTTTTCCAATTTCTTTATTCCATCTTGAAGGTCACTTCAGAAATTCTGTGTGAAGGCCTTACTATTTTAAATGAGTATCGGTTAGCATTTCATGTGATCTTCTAAAGCCCAACCCATTTTACCCCAGTTTCTTTTTTACTTGTATGGTGCAATGATTATTATTTGCCTACTAAATCAATCTCTTGATAGCTTGCTCCTTTTCTACACGGGGCCAACAGATGGATGAGTTTGTCATGATCAGTCTGCAACCAAAAAGCTATACCAGGTTTCAGAAAACGAAGAGGTATTCCATGAAAGGAACACGTGAATATCTATATAGGAACTAAAAAGTGTCTACTTGTAGCTTGCATGTAAAGAACTCAAGAAATGCTAGTATGGATATTCAGCAGCATGCTATAAATACTCCGATCTTGTATTCAGCTTTATAAGTGAACAACGTTCTTTTAGATAATTTGTATATCAATATTTATGTTATTAAATATAATATTTTTTATCGTAGTTTTTTAGTATTACTTTATTATATACATGATTATTTTTATTTAAAAATAGATTGACGTATATTTTGATCTTTTTAGACCACCATCCGACTCATTTGAGCTACTCGACATATTTGTGCCTTTATGTTTTTAAGTAGCTTTAATATCAAATTATATCGAGGGTTAATTTTATTAAAAAATGAGTCAAATAGGTTGATTTATGTTTGGGTTATATGCGGTTCATCTAGGCCATTCGATCCATTTGGATCACACAACATATATGAGTTATCCAAACTATTTGGATCACACGACAAATTTGGGCCTTTGCTATAGTATTTTTAATATCACATTATATGAAGGGTCAATTTCATTAAAAATTGATCAAGTGGGTTGATGTACATTTAGGCTATATGCGATCCATCTGAACCATCCGATCTATTTGTGCCATCAGACACATTTAGACCAATTTCATTAAACTATTGAAGTGAGGTTTAGAATAATGAAAAATTAGTTATAAATTTTAATTAATTGAAATATGAAAATTAATATAAAAAATAATTATAAATTGTAATGTAAAAAATAATAAAAAACAATAAAATAAAATGAAAAATGATGTGTTTCAAAATTTAAATCCTCGAGTTAGAAGAAATGCGAGTGCAATTATACTACTAAAATACAAGTTGGAATACTAAAATATCTATATGAAAAATGATTGTTCCATAATTAAAATATAAGTTGGAATATTTAAAATTATAATACTAAAAATTTTAATATGAAAAATGATTGTTACAAAATGAACATAATAAATGTGAGTGCACTTATACCACTAGAACATAAATTGGTAATTGAAAATTATTATATTTTGATAGTGGGACCTGTACATCTAAAATCTCAGCATACTATGGTAGTTTTAGAGTCTGAAACCATAACAGTCTGTTGCAATTTTAGTATAAATGACATATATAATCCGTGAATCCCACTCTTTGAAGCCGCAACACGTTATTGCAGTTTTGAAAATAAGCTCAAAATTCTAAATATTTTTTCACGCATCCTATTTTCTTAATTTTAAAAAAATTAATTAAAAAATTTCCCTAGAAAATTAGAGAGTGTAATAAAATATTTAGAAAATTAGAATAAATTTTAATCTTGCAACCTATACGGGAATAGATGTGTGAATCGGCCACATAGGGCACCACACTAATTTAAAACATTATAATTAATATCTTGAAAATTTATCTCAAAGTTGAATGCTGTGACTTAATAACAAAATTTCGAATCCTACGAAATACCTTATTACTTTTTTTTTTCGAACATATATTAAATTGTAAAAAACATATTGAACGCTTACTTTTAGATGCCAAGCTTTGGCTCAATTGCAAAACTGCATACTATTACCCACGAGCCATGCGGGCTTGAATCCTAAGACAATCACTTTTAATTTTTTTTTAATTATTTTTCATATTAAAGTTTATAACTATTTTTTACATTATTTTTCATATTTCCATTAATTAAAATTTAAATTCTAATAAAATAAAATAAAATAAAATATTTTCATTATTTTTTATATTAGAATTTACAACTTATTTTTTAAAATTATTTTTTATATTTTCATTAATTATAATTTATAATTATAAAATAAAATATTTAATATTATCTTTATTTATATGTTTTAGAAAATTAATAATAAATTTTAATTAGTGAAGTATGAAAATTAATGTTAAAAATTCATTGTACCTTCTAATATGAAAAATAATGAGAAAAATAAAGTAAAATAATTATGTAATATTATCTTTATTTATTTTTTTTAAATTAATTATAAATTTTTTCAATCCCGTGACATTGTGGTTAGCTATAACCGCGCACATTTTAAGGGAATAGAAATTTTTATCGTTACGTCACAACATTCAAATTTGAAATAAGTTTTAAAGATATTAAATATAATATTCTAAAACTGATATGGTGTCAAATGCCACCGCATCCCACATCTGATTGCGTAACAACTAATTGCGGAAATGCCCCTCTTTATAAAGATCATATACACAAAAAGTCAAAAATTAGGGGCAATTTTTACTGTGAATTGGAAAATTTAATTCAGCTTATTTGATTTTATTTTAAATCAAATAAAAGTGAATAAATTCTTAATCACCCATAATAAATTTTTTTCAGATATCTGGTCTAATTTTTTTAAATCCACATGATCGATGGATTCAGAGTTGAGTACTATTGGATGTATAATTGGAAATGATATTAATTTCTAATAGGATAAATTTTCTGTGTAACATAAAAATTTAACTTGAAATCTCATTAAAAAGAATTCGAATTTTTTAGCAATAGGATAAATGACTACTAATTATTATTCACTACAACGTGTTCGCATGAATTATTATTTATTTTACATTTGAAAGTGATGATCTCTAAACAATTATACATATACTCAATGAAAAGTACAACACAAGGCCAAAAGATTTGCAATTTTGTTGGACACCATCCCATTCAAACAAAGACAAGAAAAATAAGCAATCCTGACACAGAACATTTAAGCAATGCAGGGAGGACTGCGGAGGCTGCTCCGCTCCGATGGCCGGGACGAGAGCGAAGGAGGTCACCACCACCGTAAGATCCCTTTCCATGCCTTTCAAAATTTCCCATATTATCTGCATATAGAGGAAATAAATATTTAAAAATATCAATTACTTAGGGTTAGGATTATAAAGTCTGGAGTTCAGAAAACGATAATATAATATATCAATTATTGTAAATACATCTCAAATATATATGAAAAGAAAAATAAATGAAACCAATACGTACGCTTAAAAGGGTTGTAATGAGGAGTGAAGGAAGCTTCACATGCATAATAAAATGAAAGAGATGAACAAAACACGATGAAAAGAATCACTGAAAATATTACTCTCATCGTTCAAACTAAATAAATGTAATTCTATTATAAGGTCTTAGTTGCCTTTTAAGCTTTTCAACACTTAAAAAGAAGGTTCAATAGAATATTTATTGACATTATTTTTGTGCTGTCGGAAATGTTTTTCGGTGGAATTTCTTATCTTCAATCTTTTCATGCAACATAACCGTTAGTGCCGTATATGCCTTTTGTTTTTCTTTTAATAGAAAAATTGAAAATATTTCTCTGTCCTTTTCCTTTTTCTATTCTCTTCTTCTTTTGTTCTAGAACTATTTCTTATTTTGTACAACTGTATCTTCTTCTTTTGTTTTCTCTGTCCTTTTCCTTTTTCTATTCCCTTCGAATCACTGGCGTTTACTTTTCTCCGGCCGCCGATCATCTCTTGGGCACCAATATTTCTTGTTTCTTTCAGTAGCTTATCTCCTTTGCCCACGGCGATCAAATATTTAGCCTTTTTTTTTTTCAAATGGAGTTTTAGAAAACATATTTAATTGGTGCAATTAATTTATTTTTAAATTTTAAGAGTTAAAGATTTTTTATCGCTTAATCCATTTTAAAATAATTATTCTCTGAAAAAATATATCTTTTTAAGTAAATTATTTTTTACAATTTTGTATAAATTATTAAAAGTGTTTGAAATATGAAATTAAGATTTAACTCAAAAATTTGAAAAAGATTTATAGCCTAAAAAATGATTGTGAATTTAATTCAATTGAAGATACATCCAACTGAATCCAAAATCTGAAATATTTATTTCAAAATGAAAGATAGAGTGCCAAATTTATTTTTAAACTATGCGAAATAATATAAATTTGTCCTTAACTTTTTTATTAATTTTTTTACATATTTATTCTTATAGTTATTTAAATTGACTTATATTTACCTTCATTTATAATGATAAAAATAAATATAGATTATTTATCTTTATTAAAATGGACTATATTTGCAAGTGACGTTTTAAATATATAAAAGCAATTATGATTCATTCTAGTAAAGATTGGAACATTTTTAAAAAAAATATATTAAAAATAAATCTATAATTCAATTCTTATTCCAAGAAAAAGTGGATTCTCCGTTTGTATTTATTAGACGATTCAGGTGCATTTTCAACTTTCTATCTAAAGATGAATACCAAGTTGAATGTTTTAAGGGGGCTGATAGAAAAAATTAAAATTTTTTTTTGAAACAAGAAGAAACCAAAAGTTACTATCTAAATGCTTGTAATTTTATTTTATTTTATTTTATTTTTTCTCAATTGTTTGAGGTCAGAACTCTTTAAAAAGCAGTAATTCGATATGTGCACATTTAAATTATACAATCGGCGACATTGGTAATCAAAAGAATTAAATTTACAGACACCAAATTATCACGCCGTCATATTCTCTCTCCTAGTACCTCATTGCCTCGTCATTGGTTATAAATTAACCCCAATATTTAATTTCATTTTAATTCAAAAACCTCATCAAAAACCAATTGTGGTTGGTGTGAGTGGTAAGGCACTCTCATCCCTTAAGTGAGGTCAGGGGTTCGATCCCCCTCACGTACGGAGCTACACATTGGCCAGCATACTACCCCTTAATTGGGCCGACACGGTGCGAACGAGGATTAGTCTGGGTGTGGTACGGGCTTAAAGGTACCTTCCACAGTTGGAGCCCATCCAGGATACCCCGTGCATTTCGCAAAAAAAAAAAAACCTCATCCAAAACTAATGAAATAAATTAGACTATGCCATAGACTCACTTTCAAATTTGACCTACTTGAGCGAATTTGTGGACAATATTTTGTAATTAAAATGTAAATAAACACTGTAATTATTTTTCTTTTTTAATTTAGTATTTAAATAAAAAAGTGAGTGAAATATTAAGATATTTTTTTTAATGATCCTAAATAAAAATAGGCACGCAAATTCCTTTTTTTTCTTCTTCTGGAGTACGTAGAAGTATAATAGTACATGCAAATTTTAGTACGTGAGGGTTTGGTTTACGCTGATCCTGGAGGTAAAATCTAGTTTGAGCTTATGGTTTTTTAGGTTGTTTCTACCGGGAAAATTGGGAGAAAGTAGGGCAATCGATTTGCTAGGGAATTAAAAAGTTTTTCTCAAAAGGCAGTTTCTGTGGAAAATTGAACCAAACCCGTATCACCCTAATCCCAAAGGTTAACAATGTGGAGCTCATAAATTTCGTCCTTTCAATCTCTGTAACTTTATCTATAAGATTAATGCCGAGATTCTTACCAATACTGAAACCTCATCTTAAAGATCTTATCCCTTTCTCCTAATCAGCCTTCGTCTCGAGCAGAGACATTCAAGACAGTATTCTAGTGGTGCACGAATTGCTCTAGTCTATGAAAACTATTAGAAAAGAATGAAATTCTGATCCATCAATATCAATCCTTGACATCCAATAATTATTGACCCTGATATGCTCAATTTCATTCTCTGTTTACAACTTGTGATATTTTGTTTTTCCATATATATTTTATTTCCTTTTTATCTTTTGTCATACATAGCTCTTCTATAAATACCTGATCAATACATCAATAATATATCAAGCCTTATATTCTTTTTCCTTTTGTTACTTTATGGTATCAAAGCATTAGTCTCATGGCATAATTTTTTTTTTTTAAATAACAAATATATAATAATAATAATGACCAAAGACTCCATTGAAACCACCGGAACCTCTTTCTTTTCTTTACCAACTTTATCCAAAAACCTCTACTTCAACCATACCATTAAACCTTAACCCCTTAATCCTCCTGCAAATGCTTCACTCATGAGCGTCAATGCTAGCAACCAGGCCCCACTTAAACTCACATCATTCAGTTACTTCTCTTGGCACACCCAATGGAAATCAATACTTTTGAGGTTATAACTTTATGTGTTTTATTGAAACCCCACCTAGCTCTGCTCGTGCTTCCTCTTCATATTGGCAACAACAAGAACAGCTTCTTAAAAGTGCTCTCATATCATCTTTGTCTTTGGAAATTATTCCTTTAGTCATTTCCACTGATACATCATATGATTTATGGAATTATCTACTCAAAACCTGCATAAAACCCTCACATGCTTGCTTAATAAGTATCCGTTAATCCCTTACAAAAGCTACTAAAGGAACCCAATCTATTAGCGATTATCTGCAATTTATTAAGCACCTTTTTGATCAATTAGTTGTGGCAGGAATCACTGTAGACATTGGATTCTGAGTAAGCTTTTGTCAGGGTTACCTAATGAGAAAAATTACTTTTTAAAAGATAACAAATCAAGGATTCTAAGGTCTTGTATGTGTTGAAATCTTTTTTCGAAAATGTTTTAAAGTATTTTCGTGTTTGATTTGGGCTCCCGAGTGAACCAAGGGGTGTTGAATATTGAGAAATATTCTCGATCAGGGGCTTAGAAGTCATTTTTAGCAACTTCTAAACATTGCACACCCGTGCAAGATGTTTGCACACCTGTGCATAGAGAGAATATCATCATTGCTTGGCCAATTGCCAACTTGTTTTCCATTTTTGGAGTTGCACACCCGTACAAAGGCCTTGTATGGTTGTGCAATCAGGGAATCTTGCCTTTTCAGGCAAGTGGTTTGCAGTACTCGAGTTGCACACCCGTGTGAGCGAAAAGTAGGTCAACTTTTTAGAAGCAAATTGGCAAGTGGGCTGACTTTTTGGTTTGCACACCCATGCATACGGGTTTGCACGGTCGTGCAATGCTACCTATATAATGTTTTGCCCAGATCCTTTGAAAAAGGTTGGAAAAATTCCCATAAATTGAAAATCTTGTTGTTTGAAGTTTCTAAAGCTTAAAATTTTTCTTTTAGAGCTTAGTTTCTCGTTTTCAAATCAGTTTTTTTAACTTTTTTAATACGGAAAAGATCCAAGAGTCTAACATCTGACTGTCTAATTGAGTAAGTATACTGAAGCTAGGCGAGCGCTACAGGAAAGTTCACAATCCCCTCTATTATAAAAAGACTCATTTGATCGCAAGCGGAAAATGTCACAAAAAATATTTATAGTAAAGAATTGGAATTTTTCATTAATAAAATTGGACCAATGTCCTATTTCTTGCCTAGAAAATTCACATGTAAAAAATTAGCTTTTAATAATATAAAAGATTTTTGTATGTAATTAAATAATGCGGGACGTTTCTTAGTAAAACGTGGATTGGCAAGTCCCTATCTTCAACCCACACAATGAAATGCATCTTCACAACCCACATGCGAGGATCAAAGTCTTCATAAAAAATTCACTATGAATTGCCCGATTTATATATGTCTTTATCGCTTCATTTTATGCCATGATTTACCACTTTTCTACATGCTTGAGTACACCTTTAATTTATATATTTGCTCTAATCTTGCATGTAAGAAAAGAGATAACATAACTAATCTAAAAGCCATTATGTCACATTTATTAAAGGTAAAAATAACAGTGGAGTTTCGAACCATCTTTGGGTTTTTGGCCTCATGAGGTCAGAACACCCCTTTTCCAACATTCCATTGGTTGGCGACTCTTCATATCAACCTTGTAGTGCCCAACAGATGCCTCCCGAATATTGATCATCAGTGATGAGATAGGGACACCTCGAGATGTCGTCTCATGCCTTACGAGGTTCAAGACTTGGGAAGTCGAGTAGAGTCCATTTTCTTTGTGAAATGACCGGTCAGCTTGGGCAGAGGGGCCTCAACCTGGTCGAACCATAAAAGTGGGACTGAACTGCTGAAGCTTAGAGATTTCCTCTATTGAGTTCGACGATCCTTTGGTTCCAGAGGTGAGTCAGGTAAATAGTAAAAAGAGCCACTTTATAGTGGCGACTCCACTGGGGATAATTTGAGACTTCACTCTAAAACTACTTTTGATTTATGTGAAATAAAAAGATTTTTGATTAAGGAATTTTATCTCTTTTTAAAATTGCATTATAATCATGCTAGAGCCTTAGAATAAGTTAGGTGTTGCAATTTTCTAACCCTGATGGGTTTTCGAAGCACTCCTTTATTGTTCACTCAACCAAGGGTAGTGTTAGGGATAATCACTAGCCTAAGTTTGGTACGTCTTGGTATATCAAATGGTGATATGATCAATTATTATGCTTGTAATGAGTTAGACCCGTTGGTAGGGACCATGCTTGGATAACCTTGTAATTGAGTACTTGAACTAAAAGCCTATGTATTGACATAAAAATCTCCACTAGGATGTCTATCATAATTTTGCATTGTTTGTAATGTGGGTCTTCATGTATTGAGCATGCCTAGACAAGTCTAGATGTTTGCTTATCAAAGACTGCCATGCCTCGGTAAGCCCATTTTGATTTGATTGGGTCACTTAAATATATATTGACCAAAACCCTTATTTGTATGCTTTCTTTGAGAGGCATTATGCTGTCAAATTTTTGTTGTGCACCATACGTATTCATTAGGGTCCCCTATTGATCGATGGATTAAGCCCACCTAGGAAAAAGACTTTGAACATGTGTGTGGGAGAAATAAGGTGGAGATGATTCTTGCATGTGGTTTTTGATATTGCATCTCACGATCATGCATCTGTATTTGCTTATGCATCATGCTGACAACCCTATTTTGGTAGCCATAATAAGGCCATCATTACCTAAGTGGTTTTGAGTCTCGGACGATCGTTTGGTTAAGAAATGGTTTTCTGAGCAGATAGAAGAGTTAGTGTCGAGACCCAGTTCAAAATTGGGATCTGAGTCAGGTATAGATAGTTTGTCAGAAGATTTTTTAGAAGGGTATTCAGAATAGTTAGAAAGGGAAATCATGTTTAAGCTCACTCCCCCTGTTGGTTCCTTTTGTTCACAAGATATGGATAAGAGGATGGATGATCTTGATGATGGAATATGACATGGCATATATATGATGATCACGCAGCAGAAAAATAATAAAATTGATCATACATACCATACAATCCATAAATAAGAATCGAAAACATGCAATTTTAGGGTTTTAAAACTTACAATTTTAGATGCACTTAAAATTTTGATTTTGATGATGACCAGCAAGTAGGATGAAATTATCAGCCTTAGATCTCGATCACCAATGCCAAAAGGAACAGCCTTTGTGCCACTTCTCTCTATTCTCACACACACACTTGCAAGATATGCTTAAAATCGAGAGTGCTAGCTTTATGTATGTATATTCGGGAATGGTTATTGAACTAAAGACACAAGACCTGATCTTGTTCTTCCTAAAGTTCACCAATGGCTACCCAAAAACCAAGAGAAGAAGGAAGAGTCCTTTCCCCTTGAAAGTGGCGGCTTAGAGAGAGAAAAAACCAAACTTGGAAAATTTATTTCATTAATTTATACCACTAGGTTTAGGAAATCTTAAAGATGCCGAAATCCCCTTTAATTAGGTAGCATATTCAGTCTCCATCACTTCCTAATTAAGTGATTCAAATTAATTTAAATTCCTTTTAGGTTTTAAATTCAAATTAATTTAAATGGCATAAGACATTTAATAAAAAACTACCACTTAATTAGTATATATGCATGTGCCAAAATTCACATTGATTTTTATCTTTGAATTTCAGTCACTCTCTCTCCTATTTAAGTGTTTTATTTTGATTCAAATGTTTTTAGGCTTTAATACTCAATTAACTTAATTAATACAAGATAATTAATTAATTGAAATTAAACCTTGTGGGCCGAATCTCTCTCTCTAATGGACCAAGGTCCATTTAGCAATTTTAATACCCATTACATACATTAATTTGAATTTAATTAAAAGCCCAAATTAATGCTCAATACTTTAATTACATGTTTTAAGCCCCATGCTTTGTGTGCAATCCTATAGGTCCATTTAATATTGGCAATGAATTAATAAATTAATTCAAAGGCTATATATACTCTCTAGTAAGATATTATAGCATTCCAAATTAAATGAAAATGCAAATGGCATTTAGTGACCTAATGTAATTTTGCATAGTCCCTTACCCTTAAATATGAGAATTAATATAAGGCATAGAATTAGTCATCCTTATATATATATATTAATTCCTTTCTTGATATTCCAGTGACACTGAACTCTTAGATAAATAATGATTACTCATTATTTCATCTCGGTATAGCCATACACTTCTCAGTTCATAGATCAAGTGGCCGGTGATATTTTCTCTCTTATCGAGAGGGGTAATCCCTTCACTTCTCTCATGCTCTCTAACATGGATCAGTGCATACCCAAGAATACCCATACTTTTTACCCTGTTACGAGCACGTTAGGTGTATGTCAAAGTACACAGTAATTCATAAATAGTTTCACAGAAATTTTAGGTCTAAGAACTCCGATGCAAAACTTGTACATGAGAAATACTTATGACTTGTACCATGTAGTGTTCTCATGAATGGATCGAATCCAGATACCATGTTCTAAACATGTATCTATGATCTCTGATTGACACTCTTATCCTTATGATTCGTAAGACTGAACTCATCTTATCAGAGAGAGCATACTAGTCTTAATTCATTTGTTATTTCCATAAAAATGACTGACTAGGGATATTTAGAATAAAATCTCATTTGTTTCAAGGTCTTACAACCATGTGCCTCACACATGATAACTTAAACTAAAACAACATTCTTGAATAGTTCTATCAATTGATATGCACAGGAATACAATAGATAAAATAAATGCCTCATTTATTAAATTAAATGCTTTATAACAATGTATTGGGGCTAAGGCTTACAATAATACTTGAAAGAAAGATGATGTGAATGTTAACTAGTCTTACAACTAGTTTGGCCTCAATCTTAGCTACTCAGCCAGTTGTGCCAATTGTTGCTAGGGTTGAACCAACTGCTGTTAGGGGGATTCAAGTAGCAGGTATTGTGACACCTTTATTAGCAGCAGATGTTAGGAATATGGGTTTACGAGGGATGGAAAGAGACGTCACTTGAAGTGGTCCTAAATGTGACTTTATAACTAATAAAGAGGAGGAATTGCAAGCCTTTCAAGTATTAAAGAATCTTATCCCTAAGGAGGAAAACCCTACTATAAAGAAGATGGAAGAAAAGTTGGAGGCTTTGACTAGGATGTTGTCAGTTGGGAAAGGAGTCAGTCCTAAGGATATTGATTTGGATGGTGAAGATGCTTTGGTTAGCCTATTTAAGATACCTGATTTGATCAAGTTTGATGGTACATCTGACCCATTAGCTCATATTAAGTAGTATGTCCTGCTAATGAAAAGAAATACTCTCACTAAAAGGAAGAAGGTGGACTTCTTCAGTCTTAGCCTAGTAGGCATTGCTATTGACTAGTATCACAATTTTGATAGAAAAACTAAGAAAGATTGGGAAAGGTTTTATAGAGGATTTCTTTAAGCAGTATGATTGAAGCACCCGTGTGAAGGCACTCTAAAGGATTTGGAGTTGTTATAATAGAAACCTAGAGAGTCCTTCCATGAGCATCTCACTCGATGAAGGAATAGAGTGATGGAGATGAAAAGAAAGCCCGACACATAAGACCAGATTCGATTGTTCATTCGAAATGCTAGTCCTTACTTGAATGAGTGCTTAAAATGAAGGGATTGAAAGGTTGGGAGTCCCTAAAAGACATAGCAATCGAAGCTGAGGGATAATATTTGGCGAAGAAAGCTAATGATGTGAGCTTAAACAATGGGGGCTATAGCAGCAACAAGTGGGGTTTTAAAAACTTAAGTTTTAGTAAAAGTGTTGGTAACAGTAGTGGCAGTAGGGGAAATAGTGGAAAAACTACTGAAGTGTTGGCCACAAGTGTCAATTAGTTATATTATTTAAATTTTAGAAAGTCACTATCTTAGTGTCTTAGTTGGTTAATGAAAGAAGGGAAGCTACAACCATTGTCATATAAGCCTATGAAGAATTAGTGTTAGCCACGGCACAGGTCTGATTGGTATTGTGCTTTTCACCAGCACACAGGGCATGAGACCGATTATTATCATACCTTGAGGGACTATATCCAAGATTTGATTGACTCCCAACAGATACCCGATTTACAAAAGAAAGCCAAGAAGAAGGAGGTTTACAATGTTGTTCCACCACTAGTATAATGGTTGGATCTAAGCTACCAGAATGGCATGTTATTAAGCACCTGTACAATAATGAGTGCTTGGCTATCACTTACAAGGCTTAGGGAAGTGATGATAATTCGGATGCAAAAGTAGAAAAGTCAACAAAAATAGGGAATAAGTTCCATTGGTAGACATATGGGATACAGACAATGAAATAAGTTCAATTAAGGCTGGAGAAGAGCTAAAAGACCTGTGGAAAGTTAATAAAGATGAGAAGAAAGTCACAAATGAAAAGGTGGTTCAAGCCATCACTTGGAGTGGTAGGGTCATACCCGAAATTGAAGGGCAATAGGATCCCGTTGTGCCCACAGAAGAAAGAGCCATGGAGGATAACTTGGTCCTAAAGCAACATAAGAAGACACCTACTCAGATTTTAATATAAGATTTGCTAAGGCAATCGCCCTCTCATAGGCAGAAACTGGTGGAAGCTTTGTGTGAATCAACTACTGCTACCACCATATCTCCTTCTGAGCTACCAAAAATGGTGAAAGAAAATTCTAAGGAAAAAAAGTGTGTTCACTAATGTGAACCTACCTTTAGAAAGACATAAGCATAATTGCCCTTTATACATCAAGGCTAAAGTGAATGGTAAGCATACTATATGTGTAATGGTGGATGATAGCTCTTCTACCAATGTGTACCCTTTTACAACAATGGTAGCCTATGGTATTGGCAAGAATATGCTTACTAAGTCTAGGCTCACTATAACGACTTATGACAAATTAAAGAGGTAACCTACTGGCAATTTCAGGTAGTAGTAAAGATAGGGCCTATTGAGATAGAGGCAGAGTTTGTAGTACTTTTGATACCAAATAATTTCTCTCTACTACTGGGATGACCTTAGTTCCAAATGCTAGGAGGGGTTCCTTTCACCTTGCATCAGATGGTCTGAATTCTGTATAAAAGTGGTATGGTGATTATTAAGGCAGCAAGGGAGAATTCAGTAACTACCCTGAGCATAGCTAATCAGCCATTCAATAGGTTCTGCGTGGCTGGGATAGGTGTTGAGGAAGAAGAAATATATTTTGCAAACTCCTAAGTCATCAATATGATGAAGAAAACGAGTTACTTACTAGGCATCGGGTTGAAAAAGAACTTTTAGGGGGCCCACGTACCCATTGCTCTAATTGGTTAGAAGGACAAGAAAGGTTTAGGCTACTATAAAGGCAATGTCGAGAAATAGACTGACCTATAGCCAGAAAGGGTTCATCATATCTTAAAAAGCCAGCATATGAAGAATGTAAGTACTGTGGGGAAGCTGAGCCCATGGTGGTTCAAGAAAAAGTTATCCCTAGATTCGAGATCTTTGACGACATATTTGATTGGTTGGCTAAAATCATCAAATATGTACTAGGGTTCTAGGATAAATAGGTTATGGTTAAAGCTCATCGAGTTAGATTTGGGTTACCTAGAGGAGGTACTGATGTTAGATTCATTAGCCACCAAAGCTAAAGGAAAATAGAAGAATGGGTATGAGGTTATAGCTTATAAGAAAGAGGCTCTGCCATCGGTTCCTGCAAAAAGAGATGAATCTATCATTGTATTGGCTATCCATGATTTAAAAAATGATTCTTTTGCTGATGTAATTTATATTCCTGAATTGTTTTGTGATGATGTACCTTTTTCTGCTTAGGTTAATAAGATGAATAACTCCAATTATTTATGTGATTTCCCATCTAATTGCGTTATGCATAATCATAATAATGACTCATTTATATTTGATATTAATAAACACTACTCCATTTAATCTCAAAATCTAGGATTACACCCAAAGAAATCTTGATTGCATCTGACATAACTCTTGAAGAGAGGACAAAATTTGTAAGAATATTAGAAAAATATGAAAAGTATTTGCCTGGGCCTACGAAGATATGCCCAACATTGACAAAGAAGTTGTAGTGCATGCCATTCCAATGTATCTAGATAGTAAGTTAGTAAAGCAGAAACTTTGAAAACTCATCGGAATGGGCAAAGAAGGTAAAAAAAGAGGTTAGGAAGCAGATCAAGGAAAATTCTTAATCGAGGTTCGGTATCCTACTTGGTTAATCAATGTCATCCCTATTGCCAAGACAGAGGGGAAAGTATGGATGTGCGTGGACTATCGAGATTTGAACAAAGCATGTCCGAAAGATGAATTTCCACTCCCCCATATAGATCTACTAGTAGATAACACAATAAAGTGTATGATGTATAGTTTCATGGATAGATATGTGGGGTATAATTAGATCCTAAACAAGATAGTAGATCAAGTAAAAACCACCTTTATTACTAAATGGGGAACTTATGCATACGAAGTAATGCCATTTGGGTTGAAAAATACAGGGGCCACCTATCAGAGAATGGATACTAAGATCGTATATGACTTGATCCATAAAAAAGTTAAAGTGTATGTTGATGACATGATGATCAAGTCAATTATAGGGGAATGGCATTTTGAGGCTCTAGAGAAGTTTTTCTAGTGGATCAGTAAGTACAATCTCCGTCTTAATCCAAAAAAAGTGTGTATTTGGGGTAACCTTTGGGAAGCTGCTGGGGCGTGTCGTCAGTCAAAAGGGGATAGAAGTAGACCGAGATACAGTACAAGCCATTCAAGAGATGACTGTTCCAAAGAAGGAAAAAGATATTATGAGGATTTTCAGGACGAATTTGGTACATCAGTCAGTTCATCGCTAAGCTCACCTCTATATGCGACCGATTTTTAATCTTTTGAGAAAAGATTAACCAATCAAGTGGAACAAGGATTGTCAAAAGGCCTTCAATATAATCAAAGAGCACTTATTGTATCCTCTAGTTCTCTAGCCACCTAGGCCATCAAAGCCTCTAATTCTATATATAGCAGTGGAGTAAGGTTTAGCAGAGGCTATATTGGCTTAAGGGGATGACACCAGAGCAGAGTTCACCACGTACTACATGAGTAAGAAGTTTCTATTATATAAGACCAAGTATGTGGATGTTGAAAAGATTTGCTTAGCACCAATATAGGCCTTGAAGACGCTGAGACACTATTTCCATTCCTACAAGATTCAAGCGGTGGCTAAATAAAACCCACTTAGATACCTTCAACCAGTACCATCCCTATTGGGGAAAATGGGAATGTGGCTTTTATTTTTGTAAGAATTTAAAGTAGAGTATGTAACTAAAAAGACGATCAAGGGAAGGGCAGTTATAGAGTTTCTTGCCAACACCTGCTGAAGGGGGATCAAGTCAAATATGAGTTTCCAGATGAAAGCATCAATGCTGTAACAGTCCAAGGTTGGCAAATGTATTTTGATAGGGCTAAAAATAACAAAGAAGCTAGAGTATGAGTCATCCTCATCACGTTCGATGGTGAAAAACTCCCTTTGGCCAAGAAACTGAGGTTCAAAGTGACTAACAATGAAGCTGAGAATGAAACCTGTATCTATGGAACAAAAGCATTAATAGCACTGGGAGCAATGACTGTTGAAGTATTCAAAGATTCATCTTTAGTAATCCACTAAGTGAAGGGAGAATGATCCATTAGAGAAGAAAGATTGGTGCCTTATATGGAATATCTAAGGAGCTTGAGTGGTTAGTTTGAGGCATATGTCTTCAGGAATGTATCACGGGATGAGAACCAGTTAAGAGACACTTTGGAAACCTTGGTATCTATATGGGATAACCCTGAGGGAATAGTTATGAGGCTAGTAATAATTATATGCTCAACCAAGCCATGTTTTGAGAAGGAACAATTTATGAATTTAGATGGATTCGATGGCGAGCCATGGTACTATGATGTCCAGAATTACTTGGACAGTTCCAAGTTTCCTGAAGAAGCAATAAAGAAAGATCAAAAGATGATTTGAAAGTTGGCTAGTCAGTTTATTAGCATAGACAGGAGGTAGCTAGATGGCATTCGGTTAAGGTGCCTGGATGAGAAAGAAGTAAAGAAAGTCATGGAAGAAACTCACATAGGGCTATGTAGAGCCCATATGAATGGATTAACGTTGGCCAAGAATATCATATGGGAAGGATTCTTTTGGTTAACCATGGATGCTGACTACTCCAAGTATGTGAAAATGTGCCACCAGTGCCAGTAATATTCCGACTTGAGTCATTTGCCTGTTTCAAACTTGTACAACTTATCATTGCCTTAGCCCTTTTCAGCTTGGGGAATAGACATTATCAAAGGGATTTATTCGAAAACCTTTAATGGCCATAGTTATATCGTGATTGCCATTGACTACTTCATAAAATAGGTAGAAGTCAAATCTTTCAAAAGACTAGGGCATGAGTGATGGCTCGATTCATTAAGAGAAATTTGATCTGTAGGTACGAGGTGTTTCATTATGTGGTATTAGACAACGAGGTTCAATTTCAAGTAGAGACCAGACATGTACTTTAAAAGTATAGGATCTAACATCATAAGTCCTCTCCTTACTGTCCGTAGGCCAATAAAGCTATTGAGGCTACTAATAAGAATTTAAAAAACATTCTATTCGAAATTGTGCAAACATATGAGGATTGGGTTGAAAAGTTACCATTTGCACTTTAAGGGTACAAAACCACCATCAGAACTTCTACAGGAGCCATTCCCTTTTCCTTTGTGTATAGCTTAGAAGCAGTGCTACTAATGGAGATTGAGCTACAGTAGTGGAGGGTTGTTTTAGAAGCAAAGTTGCTAGAGACAGAATGGTCAGAGTACATTATGGCACAGTTGAACTTGTTAGATGAAAACCGAATGAGAGCCTATTACCACAATTAGTTGTATCAAAAAAGATTAGCTCGGTCTTTTGGCAAGAAGGTCAAGGATCATCATCTAAAAGAGGGCAACTTGGTATTCAAGCAGATGAGACTTGGCTTACCAGACTATAGAGGAAAGTTCAGGCTAAATTAGGAAAGTCCCTTTATACTAAAGAAATTTCTTTCCAAAGGAGTAGTTATTCTTATAAATAGTGATGGAAAAGAGTTCAAAGAACCAATTAACACCGTCATGTTGAAAAGATTCCATGGCTTAAAAAAAGGAAAAAAATCAAAAGAAGAGAATAATAGCCCGCGGGTCGAAAACCCATAAAAAGATAGCCTTGCTAAAATCGAGCACCTCGCTGAGGTGAAAATCGAAAAAAGGTGCCTTAGGCAAAAATTAGGGGTTGAGAGAAAATAGCCAATTAAGGAAATTTGCAAGGGCCGATTGACGATAGGAGTTGGATACACTTAAGGTGTCACCATCTGAGATTAAATGAAAGCTCGTGTTTTTACAATAAATGTTGAATTGTGATTGTTATTATTGAAAGATTTTAATAATGTGAGCATGCATAAATAACTTAAGTTAAGCACTTTGGTTAACATTAAAGCAGGAACATCATTTATTCATTTATATATAAAAAAACACACAAATGGGAAATAAAAGCATATGTTTAGCAGCCACATTGGCATACACATTGCAAGTTACATATTAAACAAACTTTTCCTCCTAAAGAGATGGTCAAGCTTTATCCCTCCATTATTGCCCCCTTTGCTAGGACGTCTTAGCAATAAAGCTCTCGTGTTAGGCACCTTCATGATTTATGAGCAGTAGTCCACACCGATCTCAAAGTCGCAAACATTTTTGAGAGGGATATTGGTCCTAATAGGAAGATGTATCCAAATTTAATGATAACCGATGAAAAAAACGTCAATCAAGTCACTTCTTTCGAAGTTCAACCGATTGTGCACAATCTCTTGCCTAATGCTAACTTGCCAGGTGTAGGCACTGCGACCTGAGACAACTTAGATCAGGGCTACCCAATGATGAGAAAATAGTATATTATTGACAACAAGTGCGGATCTCAAAGCTCCAATTGGGAATTTCTCACAATTTCCTCAAAGATTTTATGATTTTTCAAGTGTTTTCAAATAGTTTTAACAAAAAAGCATGAAAAACCTTAATTTTGGCCTTTAGTGATTATAGATGGTCATCTGTGGTCATCTCTCTCCTATCTAGGTCAGATTAGGGGCATTTTGTAAATTTTGGAGTTTTTACGTAAGAGATAGCCGGCTATCATGATGGATGGCTGTCTATGGTTAAAAACCCAGATTTCCCACATTTTTGAAAATTTAAAATAGGAAGATAAGTTTTAAAGGGATTTCTATTCAGATTTCAGGGGATGAATATCTCCAGATTTGGGAAGATAGAGTTGGAATTCAACTCCAACTCTACCATAGGTATAAAAGGAAAATCTTTTAGGGTTTCTAGAGGGAATTCACACTTGAGATAGAGACAATTTCTTGGAGAGAAAGAAAGACTAATTTCTCTCTCTCTCTAAGAAAAAAATTCTTTAATAAATCTTTTGATCCACACACACACAAACACACAAAGAATAATTCATTTTTTTCTGAAGCATAAAGAATATAGTCGGAGTGGTGATTTGGACTTTAAGAAATTCAGAGTTAGAATATCTTCTAAGGGTAATATTCTAGAATCCTTTTATCTTCTTTCTCAAAAAATTATCATGCATGATCATGTTAATTGTTGTTGAGATAAATATGTTTATATGCTGTGTTTTATTAATTTACATGTTTAAAATATGATGATGTACGAATTTGGATCAATGTGCATGCTAATAATGTGATCAAGTTAGGGTTTCCTCCATTGTTATATATATACAAGCTTTGTTTATATTTTATTATTCTATAATTTAATGAGTTTTAGTGTGTTTAAAGCATGATTTAGTGTTATAGTCTTATTTTGGCATGTTTTAGGAGTTAACAATTGAGTGTTTAGAGTTAGTTGCAATTTTGTATGATTTTTGGGTATTTTCTCTTGTATTTTGCTCTGTTCTACGAGTGAGAAATGGGAAAAATCTTCTATGAATAGCCGTTTATCAAAGCGATAGACGAGACATCATGAGAATTCCTTCTTGTCCCATCCTTCTTTTGGCTATGGTCGTCCGTCATCTCTCAAGGGAGTTCGTGGATGACTTTGAGGCCTTTTTTTCTTGTATTGTATGTATTTTATTGTATTTGTATTATTCCTTTGATTCCTAAAATGATTATTTTTAACTCTATTCATATTTTAATTATGTATATATGGTTGAAGGTATAATTCTCTTTTTTGCATTTTATTATTTATTTGTGCTTTTCTCATAAATGCTAATTTATTTACCTTTTTTGTGAGTATATGACTATACTCATTTTGGAAGGCTTTGTGAGGCATCTTACATTGGGAGTTATGCCCTAATTGGCTATTGATCACCACCTGCCCTTCGGTTATGTCTTTCATCTATTCATTCCATTTTATTTATTATTTAGTTTATTATTTTGATTAATTATTATTTTTACATTTTTGGATGTATTTCATTTTTAGGGATATAATAGTTAGTAAAAAAGGCCTTTTGTGCACGTTTAAAAGGAAAAGGAACTTAAAAATGATTTTTATTAATTAATTTGGGTTTTCTTCCAAAACTTGGACCAATGTCCAATTTTCCATCCAAAGTCAAACGAAGTACAAAAGAGGACTTTTGTAAAATATGCATGAGGGAACCAATGTTCCTAACTTAAATGAATACCCTAATTTTTGTATGTATATCATTTTATTCTTATTGTTGTTGGATGATTTACTTCTGTAATAAGTTTAAGCAGTTGGAATTTATTTATTCATTTAGTTATCGCTTTTATTTGCTTGGGATGTTTACTTAATTCTACTGCTTTACATCATGTAAAAGAGGAGAGTTAATTAAAATTTAAAATTCAATTATATAACAACACATAATCAAGGTGCCTAATAAGAGTGATGTCCCGAATACCAATCTCTGTTTGGGCATCAAAAGGTTAAGAATCATTTCACAATATTTTATTGGGTGGCGAATTCATGACACCTGACTCTTTGAGCCCATTAATAGATGCCTTCATGGGTTGACTACCTATAATAATTTGGGTTTGATCCTTTTTATTATGAAGTAGCCAATTTATGAGTTATAGTGATCATTTTTCGATCTTGAACCCTAAAAGTAGGCTTTTGAGAACGAACTCGAAAATAAGTACTGGCTCCAGTACGTATCATAGTGGTGACTTAGCTGGCGACTAAAAAGACCTTGCTTCCAAAAGCATCTTGGTTAAGTTCTTTATGATTGAGTTTTTTTTATTAATCCTATTGCTTTTTCAAACTGCATTTCTTGCATAAATCTTAGAGCCTTAAAATTAAGTTAAGCGTCCTTTTTTAGCCCTGTCCTATCCTGAAGCATGTCCTATGTTCACTTAATATGGGAAGGTGTTAAGGAGACCAGCCAGTCCAAGTCTCATACCAATTGGTATATAAAATGGTGACCTATCGATCATTATGCTTGTGATGAACTAGACCTATTGGCAAAGACCATGCTTGGATAGCCTTAAAGTTTCACCACCCTTGACTTAAGCCCATGTACTGATAATAGCAACTTGCTCTAGGTTGTATGGACAAAATAACTTTTGCTTACTATGTGGACCTTTATGTATTGACCAAACTCAAACAAATTTAGAGGGTACTAGTCAAAAGCTGCCATGCCTTGGTAGGCCCAAATTAATTTGTATGAGTTAGTTAAAATACATAATGATAAAAATCCACACGTTTGCGCTTTTAATAAGAGAGGTTATACTTTTGATTTTCCACCGTACAACATGTGTATCCATTGGGTACCCTATTAACCCATGGGCTTAGCCCACCTAGGAAAGAGATTGCACGATCTCCTGTGTAAGAGTAATAAGGTTGCAAGGTAATTGTTATGCTTGTGTGTGGTTGTGATTGATGCCTAACAAAAAGCATTAATAACATATATGCATTATGTATATACCATGCTCATGCATCATTCCTAACACTTGATCCTCTCAACCATCATAGATCCATTTAAGTGGTCCAGAAGGTCAGACAATCGCCTAATCCGAAGACTAATATTCAAGTTGCCAAGACCGAGCTCAAGTTTAGAGTTAGGTTCAGAGGTTAGTTCAGAGTTAAGTGTAAGCAGTCAGGAAACAAGCTCAGAAATGAAAGAAGAATAGTTGAATGAAACCAAAAAAGTTACTAAGAAAATTGGGAGGTTGCTCTCTTTAAGAGAAAGGTTAGTCACATCTGTGGTTGGGACCTCGATGATAAGGATGAGTTAGAGAGAAGGCTAGATAGGCATCTTCAGGAGTTTAAGGAAAGAATGCTAGCTATGATTGGTGGAATAGTGGCCTCTATGACACCAAATGTTATAACATGTCCTGTAGCACCTGCTTGCGAGATAATGGAGTCGACCCATATCGGGGACATTGCCGCAGTAGATGTTACTATGCCTTGAGATCCACCAAGGAGGGAAAGGAGATATAACCCTAAAAATGATTATATTGAAGAAGAAGATGAAGATTATTTCCCAATTGTGATAAATGTGAGGAGTAGAGGTCCTAGTACTGAGGATCCAACCTTCCAGAAGATGGAGGAAAGAATTAAGGCTATGACTAGGCTATTGTTTATTGATGGGGGAATAAACCCTAAGGATAAGGACTTGGATAGAGATAAGCCACTACCTCAGAGGTTTAAAATGCCTAACCTACTAAGGTTTGATGGTACCTTAGATCCTTTGGCCTATGTTAAATAATACACATTGATCATGAAAAAGACCAGCATGACCAAAAAGTAGAAGGTGAAGTACTTTCATTTGAGTTTGATAAGACCTAACATAACAGAAAGGAAGATTGGGATCTATCGACTGAGGAGTTCTTTAAGCAGTACGACTGAAGCACCAAAATGAAGAGGAAGCCTAACATAGCTAATCAAATCATGCTATTTATTCAAAACGCAAGCCCATACTTGAGGGATGGCTTGAAAATGAAAGGTCTGAAAGACTAAAAGTCATTGAAGGACATAACCATATAAGTTGAGGGAGAGTACCTAGACAGAAGGGTAAATAATAAAGGTGATAGGAGGAACTTTGGTACTAACAAGGCAGGTGGAAATAGTAGTGGCTCAAATAGAATTGAAAAGACTATTGAAGTATCCACTATAGAAGCTAGTTAGAGGCATTATTCTAACTTGGGTAAGTCACTATCTTAGGTGCTAGATCATTTAAGCAAAGAAAAGAAGCTTAACCACTGCCCTCAAGGCCTGCAAAGAGTCAAAGGTTGCCTCACCATAGAGAAGATCAATACTATGCATACAATCAACACATCATGCACTTCAATGACTATTATCGCACCTTGAGAAATCAAATTCAAGATTTGGTAGACAACAAATAGACTTTAGATTCTGAGAAGAGAGATAAGAAGAAGAAAGGAGGTTACAATGCCGTGCCACCTCCCGTGTTTATGATCGAGTCTAGCCTACCTGAATGGTATGTCATGAGAGACCTATATGGAAATAAGTACATAGTTGTTACTCACTCCACCCCTAAAGTAACAGAGCCAAGTGAAGAAAATAGGCTAGTTTTAATGATTGATTATTGGGGATACGCCTATAGAGAGCAAGGATGAAGAGGCTTTGGTGCTTATTGATATCTGGAGTTCAGCTAATGAAAGTGAATAGGAGATGAAAGAAGAGAAAAAGGTGAAGGTAGTCACTAGGAGTGGAAGAGTGGCCCCAGAGATTGAAAAGCAACCAGATCCTAAAGTAGTGCATACAAAAAAGGAAGTTGATGGTGACTAGATAATTAAGCAGTTAAAGAAGACACAAGCACAGATTTCTATATGGGATTTGCTGAGGCAGTCTCCTTTATATAGGTAGAAGTTAGTGAAAGCCTTGAGTGAATCTTTTGTTTCCACCACTATTTCACCTTCTGAGTTGTTGGATTTTGTTAAGGGAGGGACAAGAGAAAATATCGTGTGCTCCAATATTGACCTACTTGCTGAAGGAAGAAACCATAATCACCCTTTGTACATTAAGGCTCAGGTGAATGGCAAACAAACGGCCTGTGTGATGGTTGATGATGGTTTTTTTTATTAATGTTTGTCCTTTAGTGGCAATCCCTGCTTTTGGGCTAACTGAAAACATGTTGAGTAAGTCCGACTTGACCATTTCTGCTTATGACAATTGTAAGAGGAAAGCTGCTGGGATATTTAAGGCTTTAGTGAAGATGGGACCTATTGAGACCGAAGTTGAATTTGTGGTGTTGCTTATTCTAGCCAACTTCTCTGCACTGCTAGGGAGGCCATGATTTCATAAGTTAGGTGGGGTTCCTTCCATGTTGCATTTGATGATGAAGATTCCCCACAATGGTCATGTGGTAACTATTAGAGCCACGAGGGAGAACCAGGTATCTGTGTTAGAAATAGCCAAACAACCTTTCAGTGGGTTTCATGTGTTAGTTATTAGTGATAAAGAAGGTGAGGGTAGTTTTGCTGATGGTCCTTAAGTGATCAATTTGCTAAAGAAGATGAATTTTCTGCTAGGTGATGGTTTAGGCAAAAACTCCCAAGGGCCTCAGACAAGTATAACTGTAAAGGATTAGAAGGACAAGAAGGGGTTAGGCTTTACTGATCCCAATTAAAATGCAAGAAGAAGGAAGCAGTGAAAGAGATTCCCTACATCTTTTAGAGTTTTGTGCCAGCTTCAGGTATATACCTTTATTATGGAGAGAATGAACTTCAACTAATAGGGGGTGAGATAGTAACATGATTTAAGCTGTTTAATGATGTCTTTAACTAAGAGTAAGGGATTATCAAGCTGATTAAAGGTTTCTGGGATGAAGAAATTATTCCACACCATTCAGCTTGGGACAAGGAAGTGGTTGAGAAGGTTATGATAAAGAAGTTACTTGCTACTCAACTAAAAGGCAAAAGGAAGGTAGAGGTTGAGGATCCATCCAAGGCCGAGGCTGGAAAGACATCTGATGCTGCCAAGATTGAAGAAGATACTTTTGTTGATATTGTTTATATTCCTGAGCTTTTGGATGAGAACAATGATTGCTCTTTTGACTATATTAATAAGATGAACAATTTTGCTTACTTATGTGATGTTTTTTCTAATTTCAATATGCATAATCATAATTATGAACCATTCATATTTGACATTAACTTAACAAACACATGTTCATTTAATCTCAAAACAAAAGAAAATCTAAAAGAAATTTTATTAGCATTAGATATAACTCCTGAAGATCGAGAAAAATTTGAGAGAATATTGAAAAAATATAAGAAAGTCTTTGCCTTGACCTATTAAGACATGCCAAAAATAGATTGAAAAATTGCTGAACATACCGTCCCCTCATATCTAGGGTATAAACCAGTCAAGAACAAGCTTAGGCGACTTAGACTAGAGTAGACTGAAAAGGTTAAGAACAAAGTTAGGAAACAGATAGAGGCTAAGTTCTTAGTAGAAGTCCAATACCCTACATGGCTGGCAAATGTAGTTCCCATGGTAAATAGGACATAAGAGTTAAAGTCAATATAGATTACAAGGACTTAAACAAAGCTTGCCCTAAAGACAATTTCCTATTGTTCTATATGGATGTTTTGGTTGATAGTGTAGCCGCCTGTGCCATGTACATTTTTATGGATGGATATTTCGAATATAACCAGATTCTAAACAAGATAGTGGATTGGAGTAAAACAACCTTTGTAACCGAATGGGATACATATGCTTACTGGATCATGCCTTTTGGACTTAAAAATACAGGTGCTACCTATCAGAGCATGGCGACTATAATACTAGATAACTTGATTCACAAGGATGTGGAGGTGTATATTGATGACATAATGATCAAGTTAGTTACCCAAAAAGGTTATTTTGAGGCATTAGAAAAGTTCTTCCAGAGGAACAACAAGTACAACCTTCGCCTTAACCCAAAGAAATGCATCTTTGGAATACTTTAAGTAAGCTTTTAGGGCATGTGGTGAGCTAGTAGGGTATAGAGGTAGATTATGTTAAACCAAGAGCCATTAGGGAGATGTTAGTACCCAGAAGGAAAAAGAACTTAGAGGGTTCTTTGGGAGAATTTAGTATATAAGCAGGTTCAATGCCAAATTGACTTCGATTTACGAGCCCATATTTAAGCTACTTAAGAAGGATTAGTCATTGGTCTGGAACAAGGATTGTCAAAAGGCATTCGAAACCATTAGGGAATATTTGCTACATTTGCCAGTATTAAGACTGTCTAAGGCGAAAGACTTTAATTTTGTATCTGGCCATAGAAGATAGTTCAGTAGGAGTTATGATGGCTCAAGAGGATGATTTTGGGATTGAGTATGCAGTGTACTACCTTAGCAAGAAGTTTCTCTCTTGTGAGGCAAACTATATAGAAGTTGAAAAGATTTGTTTAGCGGTCATCTAGGCATCAAAAAAATTGAGACACTACTTTCATTCTTATAGGATACAAGTTATGGCTAAGCAGAACCCTCTTAGGTATTTATAATAAGCACCCTGACTCTTAGGGAAAATAAAAAGGTAGTTGATTCTCTTACAAGAGTTTGATATAGAATATGTTACTAGAAAGACCATCAAAGGGAGAGTAGTAGTGCAGTTCCTGGACGATCAACCGTTAGAAGGTAATAGATGACCTATGGATTCCCCGATGAGAAAGTCATGGCTATAACAATTTGG
>CM075818.1:24680814-24847691 GCA_037975025.1 Excoecaria agallocha
CAATCATTTACTAATACCATTGACAACATCAAAAAGTTGGTGTTTTCCTAGAATACCTCCCTCACTAGTGATGCACAAATAATGCGCAAAACATATAAAGAGGGCCACACTAGTAGTGTAGGTCTCATTCTCATTAAAATAATACAAGCTATCAAAGAAAAGGTTGAGGACAATAAGCTTTGATGACTATGCTAGGACTCTAATGGTAGAAAAGCATATCCTTAGGGCACAGACTGCCTCTCGGGGGGTAGTTAAGGACACAGTTGAGCACACAAGAAAGGGTACCTGATGAAAAAGAGGCAATAAGAATGGCTACAAATTCTTCAGGTAAAGGATATAAATCTACATTGTTAAAGCAAAAGACATGAAAATGAGGGTACTAGTAATGAGTTGATGCAACAAGTAGGTCTTCATCAAGCTCCACCCTACAAAGGAAGCATAGGTTAGAATAAAAAGATAAAATGGGGTTGTCCTAGGTTAAGTCGTCATCAAGTAACAATGCAAGTCTGTGTGAAAATGGAGTCATTATGCATGAAATGGAATAGAAATCGAAAGGACGTGAAGTAGAATAATGGAGTGAGAAAAAGACAAAGTGGATATGAATGTTGAGAAAGGAGCAGTTGAAAATCAAGAAGGCCATTTATATGGTGGTTTGCACAGTTGTGTAAGCCTGATTACATGCCCGTGCATGAGCCCCAATTACTACCAAGTGAAAGTGAACAGCAAAACACATCTTTGCATGTCACCCAGCTCATCCTGTATCACTTTACCCTCACATGCATAGTTTCAATGCAATTCTTTTGTAGATTACTTATCCAATTTCGAACTTCAAAGTTGGCTTGCCATTTAAAATGATAAATATCATCAGAAGTGCTCAACAATTCAAGGAGTATATTTTGCACACATGTTCGATTTTGCGAGGACTGTAAATAAAAATAAAAATAAAATAAACATATAATAAATAATATACAATAAATAAATAATGATGGCAATAATAAGAGGAAGTGTAATAAAATTTTGGACATAGCATAATATGTAAAAGATGAAAAAAATAATAAGTTCGTTGGTAATATGCATGTTAATATAAGATGGGTTCTTGTAAATAACTATAAAAAACAAATTTTAAGAGATAGATAAAATTGTAAAAATTATAATTTTCTAAAGGTATTTTGGAGGAGTTGGAGGGGTTTTGCATAAGTTTGGGCCAAAACCATTAAAAATACTATTCACGTCGATTTTTGCAAATATGGGAAGGGATTATATTCAAATCCTTTCAAATTCCTGATTTTTAGCCTTGCACGACCGTGCATGGTATTTACATGCCTTTACAAATAATGCATTGTCGTGTAAAGCCTGTGCAAAGGCATGGACTATATAAACTTGGCAGTTTTTTCTATTTTTTTCTTTGTTTTCTTCTTTTTCTTTCCTAATTTTAACGATTCTAGCCCTCATTTTTTGCATTTTTCTCATTCGTTTGATGTCATTTTACAAATTTGATCAGGTAGATTGCTGGGTTTTATGCCACACATGTTTTAACATACAATTCGTATATTTTCGTCAAGTTTTTTTCCAACCAAAAAAGGTATGTTTTACAACTTTCTCTCCCTTTTGTGATTCAAGTAGAACTACATTGGCATAAAAATAGTGGTAGGAGTTGCTGTAAGTATGTGTGGTGCAGTGCTGAAAACAATCTTCTGTTTTGACTTTGAAAATAAATTGATTCGATATGTTGATGTATACAGGATGAATGAGTTGTTGCACCCTTTTATTGTTTTTGATTTTCCTTTCTTATCCTTATTTTTAATTATTTATTTACTTTATGTGATAAAAATAATTATATAGGCAAAATGTGCATCTTGGGTATAATTAGAAATTAGCCTAAAAATATGAATTTGTTAAGGTTACATGTATTTGTGTGTGTATATATATATAATAGTGGCAAATATATGTGTGTAGTAATGTGAAAGTGTGAATGTCAATAGAAAGAGGAATAAAATGTAATGCTAGGTGAGAAACGTGTAAAAAATGAAAGGAAGGAGGAGAGAGAGGAATGTGTAATAATAATGATAATATAATAAAAAATGATAATAAATAAAAAAATATATCTATAATATGATAGAGTATATAATAAATAATAATGGTACATTGGCTTTCTTTTTCTTAAAAAAAATTTGACCATCAAAGGGTGTAATGTTGAGTATGTAAATAATGATGGCATGTATGCTTATGATAACATGGCAATTTCTGATAGCATGATATATTGTTGTAATGCATTGCTTTGTGAGCCTTGGCTTGATTGCTAGACACTTGATGGGAGAATAGGATGAATTATGTGTTAATTAGTTGTTAAGCTTTATGCGAGTAAGTTTCGTATAGGTTTGGGCTTAAGTTTTTAAGCCAAAATACTACCGAAATTTACATGTAAAAAGTGATAACGTCTAATTAACATTATTCAAAGAATCATTATGATTGATTGCACAAATTTCTCTTTTGCAAATTATAGACCCCACTTCCCTATGGATGACATTGGAGACCCAACTCCGGGCTTTAGAGAGAGTCCACATGTTGCCCAGCTAATTCATGTCTAAGGGACTATTAAACTAGTTAGGATTGCTTGAGGAGGCTGATGGGCTTCTGGCTTAGGTAGGATGGATAATATTTTATCCGGGAGCATACAGGATCTACTTAGAGATGATGAGACAGTTTTTGGCCACCTTCTGCTACTTGGGCCATCAACGACCAGATACTAAGGAAGGTGTCATCACCTACTGTATCTAGGGACATCAAGTGTCCATAACTTGTAGGTGCTTTTCTGAGATACTGGGGTTACCCATAGGGGAGGATGTAGTTAGGCCCGATAGGTCCATCTTACCTCACATGTGGGAGGCGATCGCATCTCTCGGTATCCCTTATATCTAGAGGAGAGCGAAGTCAACCATGTTAAGATCACAGTTGCTTCAATACTTCCAGAGGGTCCTTGCTTGCTCCTATTTAGGGAGAATGGGTCATCCCGGCATCCTCAGTGCAACAAAGATCTACATTTTATGAGGCATAATGACTGAGAGGCAGATAGACCTAAGCCATGCCATCCCAGAGCATTTGAGGAGGACATAATGCTAGTCTGGAAGGGAGATAGTTATAGGCAGTTTGGTCACCAAGTTATTTTTAGCGAATGAGATGCCAGAAGCTGTGATAGGTCCATCAGCAGGAAAGGTATTTACTTAGAGAGGGAGGCAGCTTTTGACATGCGTAGGGCCAGAGAGGATGATGTTAGAGCCCATGGGATTAGGCTAATAACCTTAAAGAAGGTGTTTAGAACCCTAAACCTAGATTGAGGATAGGAGTATGAGCCTCAGCCACCACAGTATGAGCAAGAGCTGAGCATTGACTAGCAGATGGAGTATTCCTGGGATAAGGCCTTAAGGAGAAGGGAGCCCCTTTTGTTGACTTTTTTACAGGTGAGGCCCACCAGGAGCTAGTCGAGAAAAAAACTAACCAGACTTTTTCCACCTTCAGTATGAGCTACCATCTTGAAACTATAGCCACCACGATGCGATGTCATTTTTAGCACCTCCTTTACTACAATTAGATGCACCTGTAGCTCTATAAGATGCCATATTACAAGGTCTACAGAGTATGACATCATCTTAGACTACTATGGTTGTTGATATTAAGGTGATTCACCAAGAGCAGGCTAGGCACCGCTATATCTGAAGAGATTTGGTGACATTAAGGCTCACTAGCACTAGTTGATAGACGAAATAGCCAAGGCAGAGAAGGGGATCTAACAAATCGATATTAGTGTACATAAGGGTTCGGAGAGGATTAGGCAAATAAGACTGCATTCCATATAGCTAGTAAGACAATTAAAGGGGCTAAGGACGAGATCAAGAAGCTCGATACCGATTTCAAAGGATATGCCATAATTATAGATGGGACAGTAGCGGGCCGCTTTGTGGCACAGGCTGATGATTTGATCGAGATTTGAGAGGAGATCGGGTTCCTCGTAGGTTACTTTGATGAGTTTCTCCTCCTTGTCACTGTTCACTCCCCAGGACCAATGCAGCTAGGCCTACTCGCTCCTCCATTGCTGTAAGGACAGGCATCGAGCCCACCATTCTACAAGCACTGCTCCCATTCGCCACTTGAAGGTCTGACTAATTACAACCTTCAATGAGACCATACTTGCTTTATCTCACATACATTTTATATTAGTACCTTTGGATGTTTATTTTGGCATGATGTTTATCGCTTTGGATTTGTTTTGGATTTTTACATTATTTTTATATTAGCTATAATTTTGCTTGTTTATTTATTGAATTATTTTATATGGTGACATGTTTGCCTCCTATAAGTTAGTCACAACTTTGAAATGTTTTGATCACATAACACAGATAATAAAATAATAATGATCATTATATACACACATTATAATAATATACAAGCAATAAACCTAACACATTCGCACACCACATCGTAATAATGAATTATAACTGATTATCTTGTCAAGCTACAAAGAAGGCAACAAAATATTACCTAACTTTTTCAACACTACAAATGCAGGACAAAAAGGATATGACCAACTATGCAACATCCACCAATGTTGCCTCATGACCACCACCCACAACATCACTCCTCCTGTTGCAGAGGGTAAGTAGTCATGTTTTGGATCCATGCAACCCTAATTAACTCCAAATCCAAGCAGCCCCAACACATATAAAATTTTTGCAAATCAAGGTATAGCTGTAGAGGAGAAATCGCCTTCAAATTAAGGTATAGCCACTGAAGTAGAATCACCTTCAAATCAAGGTATAGCCATAAAGTGGGATTGCCTTTAAATTAAGGTATATTCAAAGAAGCATAATCACCTTCAAATCAAGGTATAGTCAAAGAGTGGGATCGCCTTCAAATCAAGGTATAGCCATAAAAATGGAATTGCCTTCAACTCAAGGTATAGCCACAGAGTGGAATCACCTTTAAATTAAAGTATAGCCATAGAGTGAAATCGCCTTCAACCCAAGGTATAGCTATAGAAGCATAATCGCCTTTAAATCAAGGTATACCAACATAATGGAATCACCTTCAAATCAAGGTATAGCCATAGAATAGAATCGCCTTCAACCTAAGGTATAGTTGTAGAAGCGAAATTGCCTTCAAACCAAGGAGTGTGCAACGGGCTAGCGTCACTCACTCATCAAGCTTTCTTAAGAAGCAATGGGGAAATTGTCTCCTCAGGTAAGCATCTCTCTCTCTCTCTCTCTCTCTCATACTCTGAACTTTGGCTCACATAGGCACTCTCGTGTACTAGCCTTCCCAAAATTGAGGGCAACTTTAAACAATGGGTCTTGAAGAGGTTTTTGTAAGGGTTATCTAATGAGGAAAACTGCTCTTTAAAAGATAGTAAATCAAGGATTTTAAGGTCTTTTTTATGTTAAAAACTTTTTTTGAAAATGTTTTAAACTATTTTTTGTGTCTAATTCGGGTGCCTGAAGGAAGTAAGAGGATTAATAATGAGAAATATTTTTGATCGGGGGTTTAAAAATCATTTTCAGCAACTTTTAAACTTTGCACACCCTTGTAAGATGTTTGCACACCTGTGCAAAGAGAGAATATCATTATTGGTTGGCCAATTGTAAACTTGTTTTCCATTTTTAGGTTTGCACACCCATGCAAAGGCCTTACATACAAACTTTTCCATTTTTGTATGTAATTAAATAATGCGGGACGTTTCTTAATAAAACTTGGACTGACAAGTCCCTATCTTCAACCCACACAATGAAATACTTTTTCATAGCCCATATGTGAAGGCCAAAGTCTTCATCAAAAAGTCGCTATGAATTGCCTAATTTATGGATGTCTTTATCCCTTTATTCAATGCCATGATTTACCACTTTCTTACGTGCTTGGGTGCACCTTTAATTTATATATTTGCTCTAATCTTGCATGTAAGAAAAGAGATAACATGATTATTTTGAAACCATTAAGTCACATTTATTAAAGGTAAAAATAAGATTAGATTTCCAAACTATCTCTGGGTTTTTGGTTTCACGAGAACAGAATACCCCTTTCCCAATATTTCGCTCGGTGGTGACTCTTTATATCAGCCTTATGGTGCCCAACAAACACCTCACAGTTATCAATTGTCAGAGATGAGATAGGGACACCTCGAGACGTCATCTCATACCTTATGAGGTTCAAGACTTGGAAAGTTAAGTGGAGTCCTTTTTCTACCTTGAAATGACTAGTTAGCTCGGGCAAAGGGGCTTTAACCTAGTTGGACCCTAAAAGTAGGACTGAACTGCTAAAGGTCAGAGGTTTCCTTTATTGAGTTCGATGATCCCTTAGTTTCGGGGGTGAGTTAGGTAAATAGTAAAAAGAGTACGCGTCACAATCATAGACTCTTTGAGATCTCATGAAACTACTGTATCCTTCGATGAAATTCATGCCAAGCTAAAAAACTATGAAACTTGTCTATTGAGAAATTTATCTATGATTTCCACATTTATCACAACCAATTATACTTCAAAGAAATCAAGCTCTAATTGTCAACCTCAGGATTCAATCAAAATAAAGGTCCTAATAACACCAACACTCACCCTATTCAAAGAGGTCACACTGCTTCTTGTGCTCAGAAACCTCGAGTGATCTATTAATAATGCGATAAATGAGGTCATATGGCAAAGTATTGTTACAAGCTCATCGCTACCTTTCCACGGCTTGCTCCAAAAACTACTTAATCATTAACATCCACTTCCCATGTAACACCCTTACTGTAACAGTCATATCGGACAAGTAATTGGTCGGAAATTTTTTTTTATCCTTTTACTTAACAATCATCTTGTATACCTAATTCCATTAATCGCTGACATATAACTGTCCAAAATTTACTATGCATTTAACAAAATTTTGGCAATATAACGGCTATATACTTAACTAGCCCCCTGAAAAGCAGACAATAACATAGGCTCTCAGAGGTACAATAGTTTATATAACCAATCATATAATATATCCACCTATTTTATCACATCATTAAGCATATCATCCATTTCCTTGCAATTCCTTATCCACACTTCTATATACAATATAGTAATATCATTACAATATAATCTTCTTAACAGTAAAACAAATATATACATGCCATCAAAAGTAAACATCGTATTCTTCAGCATCTCCTTTGTCCTTTGTGTACCTATGCTCCCAAAACATCCGTACCTGCACACAGTAAATCCTACGTGCTGAGCATTAAACATGCCCAGTGATCACTAAGAATCATAATATTTTCCTACAAGTATATTTTTCCTATTTAAGTACAATTAAGTTAATTATTAATAGCTTTTCTCATTTAAAAACACATTATATTATTAACAACTAATTTTTTCAATTTAACTTAAAACTTTACTTAACTTTTCAGTTTAGTCCTTAAACTTTTCATTTATTTCAAAAATACCCCTTATATGCTTTTAATGACCAAAATGCCCCTTTTGCCGTTAATTACTAATTTACCCGTTTATTTCATATTTTTTTTATTTTAATCTATTAATTGACTTACAAATTACCGATTAATCCTTATTTTAACTTTTATCATGTAAAATTACATTTTAGTCCTTTAACTTTATAAGGTTAACTTTTACATAGTTAGTTGACCAAATTACCATTTTACCCTTTTTAATTATTTCCTTTTCACTTTAACTTATTAACTTCATCTTTTAGTAAAATTACTGTTTTACCCCTAAACTTTTATACTCTTTTCATTTCAGTCCTTTATCAACTTAAACTTTAGTTTTAACTTTCTTTTTACACTTTTAATATTTTCTTATCATTATACCCTTAGTACAGACCCGACAGAAAACTCTCAGATCAGATATACGGGACGTGAATCCCACAGGACCATAACAGAATGAGAAATGACCTCCAAGAATCATCCCTCATATAACATATAAACATATGACAATACGTATGATATATACTATAGAGATTGACGATCCAACAATAGTAAAGCAAGTTCTCATGACTTGTACCATGGTACAGGTATTCCTATGACCAGCCAATTATATCCTGAACTAGGTTTTACTGGCTGACTCTTTTTAAGGGCACATATTTCCTTAATTTTTTATTTTATTATTCAATTTCTCATTCTTTTCATTACTTTTCATTACTTGTCAATACTGTATTAATGCAATACACTTACAATCAGTCTCCTTTACACAGTCTGTGGATTATGTCATAATAATTCACCATTTTATCTATAAATTATGCAATAATTCAATGTAATTTCACATTTTCAACTAATACCTAACTAAAACTTATTCCAAAAATATTCATTTAATTCCCATAAATTCTATAAAAATTCATAGATATTAAATTTCATTAATATTAACATTAGAAAGCTTAAAATCACTAAAATAACTCAAAATTTCATTATTTTCTATTGAATTACCATTCGGCCTACACTAAAACTCAACCATATAAATTATTTTAAATTCATTCAAAGGTTCTAATAAACATAATTAAGTTCCAAATACATGAATATGGCATTGCTTTCAATTTTACTTCAATAAATGAAATTTTCCTTAAGAAACATAAAGAAAATTCACTTTATTCATAGGAAAATAAAAGGATTAATTAGTCACAAACATTTTTTTAGTGATTATCCTTGCCTAGGCTTCATTTTCTTTGCCTTTGGCTTGTGAAATTTGCTCCTCCTTTAGATTTCCTTCATGGCCGAATAATTTATCAAAACAAACTCTAATATTTTGACTTCAAATTCTAAAATTAACATAAAAAATGAACTCTAGGCACCCAAAACTAGTATTAAGCACCTAAAAACCAAATTAAAATCAAATATTTCACTTACCTAACTTTGACACCTAAACTTTAACCCTTGGTTTTCCTTGATTCTCTTCCTTGAATCAAAGATTAGAGCTGGCTAAAGTACTCTAGAGATGCTGAAATCACTTTTTTAGGCTTTGATTTGGTGAGATTTGGGGAAAGATTGAAAGAAAAAGAGAAGAAAATAAAGGAGAGGGAGTTCGGCCACCTAAAGAAGATGAAGAAGGAGTGAGTTGTTGCTGGAGTTTTCTGGAGAAGGAGAGCTTATATATGGCTTGTAAATGGGCTATGGGTTAGGCCTTAATTGGGCTTGAACAATTTAATTGTTTAAGCCCGATAATTACCCGATAAATAGCCCTAATTAATTTCTCCCACTTTCCAACTTCAATTCTCTTCAAATTTGATTCCATTATTCATATCATATTAAAAATAGGCTATACTTAAAATTTTAGCCCAATCGGAGTTCATTTTAGGTTCAATTCAATTTTATCGGTCCGATTCAGAATTACCAATGTTACCGAAAAATTTACTTTTTGCTACCAAAATAATCTACATATTATTTTAGGCACGCATGAAATTTTTGATAATTTTTAGGCTTTATTTGCTATTTTTAATAGCTAGAACGATTAAAAATCAATTAAAAATCCTAAACCCTAATTATCTCGGTTTTCGTTCTTTTGGCTTTCGGAGGCTTATTTGACCTCAAATTCACTTCAAATTTCAACCTCAAACTACTTGTGACTAGTACTTTCCAATAGTTCAATAAAATATTTTTCACTTTCAGTTGTAATTTCTAGCCCGAAAACACTATTCACTTTCGAAAAATACTATTCACGATTAGACCGATATTCAGGCCATTACAATTCTCCCCTACTAAAAATAAATTTCATCCTAAAAATTTACTTGAGTCAAAAAGTAGAGGATATTGCTGTCTCATGGTCGCTTTTGGTTCCCAAGTAGCTTCCTCTACATTGTGATGGTGCTATAAGACCTTCACTAGTGGAACCTGTTTATTTCCTAGCTGTTTAATCTCCCTAGCCAGGATTCTTACCGGTCTTTCCTCATAAGTCATATCAAGCAACACTTGAATGTCTGCTGGTGTAATAAAATGGCTAGGGTCAGATCTATACCTTATGAGGATTGACACATGGAACACATCGTGGATATTTTCTAACTCTGAAGGTAGCTTCAATCGATAAGCTACTGGACCTACTCGCTGAAGTATCTTATAGGGGCCAATAAATCTCAGACTTAACTTCCCTTTCTTACCAAACCTCAAGATCTTCTTCCATGGAGATACTTTCAGAAAAACTTTATCTCCGACCTGAAACTCAATATCTTTTCTCTTCAGATCTGCATAGGATTTCTATCGATCCATGGCTTCTTTCAGTCTGTCTTTAATAATTTGCACTTTTTCTTCTGAATTGTGAATCAAATCAGATCCAATCAATTTATTTTCATTTAACTCAGTCCAACATAGAGGAGTCCTGTATTTTCTTCCATATAAAGCCTCAAAAGGAGCCATTTTTATACTGGATTGATAGCTGTTGTTGTAGGCAAATTCTATAAGAGACAGATATTTTTCCCAATTGCTACTAGACTCTAGTACATAGCATCGTAACATGTCTTCCAGAATCTGGATCACTCGCTTTGACTGACCATTTGTCTGGGGGTGAAATGCAGTGCTAAAATGGAGTCTTGTACCCAAAGCTTTCTGTAGAATTTTCCAGAAATGGGAAGTAAACCTGGGTTCCCTATCTAAAATGATGGATGATGCTACTCCATAAAGTCTCACTATCTCATTAATGTAAATTTCTGCGAATCTGGTCAAAGGATAATCCATCCAAACTGGTAAGAAATGAGCAGATTTGGTGAGTCGATCAATAATCACCCATATAGCATCATGTTTCTTCTGAGTGACAGGCAATCTTGTGACAAAATCCATAGTGACCCTATCCCATTTCCACTTCAGTATCAAAATAAGATAAAGTAATCCAGAAGGAACCTGGTGCTCAGCCTTTACTTGCTGACATATCAAGCATTTACTCACAAACTCTGTCACATCTCGCTTCATTCCTGGTCACCACTAATAAGATTTCAAATCCTGGTACATCTTGTTACCTCTAGGATGCATAGCATAACTACTATGGTGTGCCTCTGTAAGGATATTCTCCTTCAGTTCTTCCTGGTTTGGAATACAGAGTCTTTTCTTGTAGCAAAGGCTTTCATCTTCATTCAAAGAATATTCTCCTTCATTGCCATCTTTTAACCTATTGATAATGGTTTTCAATCGAGCATCCTTTTTTTGAGCCATTTTCACTTGATACACAAAATCTAGTTTCAACTGCATTTCAGCCAGTAAAGCTTCATCTGATGCCAGACTCAAACTAATATTCAAAGCTCGAAGAGCTGCAAACAAGACTGTTAATCAATTACACATATCAATCACTTATATCAATTCATTTGAAAACATTTACATTACCTGTCATGAATTTTCTGTTAAGTGCATCAGCCACCACATTAGCTTTTCCTGGATGGTAGTCGATAAAGCAATTATAGTCTTTAATCAACTCCAGCTAGTGCCTCTGTCTGAGATTAAGCTCTCTCTGAGTGAGTAAATACTTCAGACTTTTGTGATCAGTATAAATATAACATTTCTCTCCATACAGATAGTGCCTCCATATCTTCAGTGCGAAAACAATAGCTGCTAGCTCCAGATCATGAGTGGGATAATTCTTCTCATGAGTCTTGAGCTGTCGGGAGGCATAAGCAATCACCTTGCCTTCCTGCATCAAAATGCAGCCTAGTCCATTTCTAGAGGCATCACTGTAAATCACAAAATCCTTATCCGATTCGGGTTGAGTGAGGATTGGAGCTTCAGTTAACATATTTTTAAGTTTCTCAAAGCATTCTTGACATCTATCAGTCCACACAAACTTGATGTTCTTCTGTAACGGTCGAGTCAGTGGAACTGTAATAGTGGAGAAACCTTTTATAAACCTCCTGTAATACCCGACTAATCCCAAAAAACTTCTCACTTCAGTCACATTCTTAGGTGGCTTCCATTGAAGAATTGCTTCAATTTTGGATGGATCCACTTTAATTCCTTTTGCAGAAATCATGTGGCCTAAGAAAGATACTTCATTTAACCAGAAATCACATTTACTGAATCTAGTGTATAGCTACTTCTCTCTCAAAGTCTAAAATAATTTGTAGATGTTTATCATGTTCCTCTCGTGTCTTAGAATATACCAGAATGTCATCGATGAAATCCACCACAGACTGGTCCAGATAAGGATGAAAAACTTTGTTTATCAAGTCCATGAAGGCATCCGGTGCATTTGTAAGCCCAAACGGCATGACTAAAAACTCATAATGACCATACCGTGTACGAAAAACAGTTTTAGGCACATCTGCAGCTTTAACTCCCATCTGATAATAACCTGATCTCAAATTAATCTTTGAAAATACACTCACTCCTTTCAGCTGGTCAAACAAATCTTCAAGGCGAGGAAGGGGGTATTTGTTCTTTATAGTCACTTTATTCAACTGTCTGTAATCAATACATAGCCTGAGTGTCCCATCTATCTTTTTAACAAATAGGACTGGTGCTCCCCAAGGAGAAACACTAGGTCTGATGAATCCCATGTCAAGCAGTTCCTGTAACTGAATCTTCAATTCCTTTAACTTTGTAGGTGCCATTCTATAAGGAGCAATGGATATGGGTGCAGTGCTTGGCGCAACATCAATAGAAAATTTTACTTCCTTGTCAGGTGGTAAACCTGGTAATTCATCAGGGAATATATCTGGAAATTCTCTGATAGTGGGCACCTCTGATACTTTTGGACTATCTTTGTTTGCCTCCACTGCATAACACATATAGGCCACACATCCCTTTCTGATCAATCTCTTAGCTACGGTAGCAGATATCACATGAGACAGAAAATCATACCTCACACCTACCACTGTAATTTCTCGATCATCTTCAAGCTTTAAAGTGACTATTTTCCTTTTACAATCAATAGTCGCTTGGTGGAAAGATAGCCAATCCATCCCCAAAATTACATCGAACTCGTGGAAGGGTAACTCAATAAGGTTTGCCAGGAATATATGTCCCTGGGCACTAATAGGACACCATCTGTACACCTTATTTACCACTATACTATGCCCCAGAGCATTACTTACCAAGATATCCTGGTCCAAGCATGCCTCTTTCATCCCTTTATCCCGAGCTAATGCAGTATTAATATAGGAATGAGTCGAACTAGGATCAATCAAAGCATGAACTGAGGAGAAATGTACCTATTATCACATTTGGAGCATCCTCCTCCTCTCTGGCTCTCACAGCATAAGTCTGGCCTATAGATCTCTTTTGACCTTGAGATGACTGCCCAATTGGTTTAAAGGCTAATGTGATGGGGGTAGCTCCCTTACCATGACCTTTTGGTGTAGAAGACCCAGTACCTGATGCCGGAGATGCCACCAAAGCAGTCGGTAATGATAGACAATCTTTAATCTGATGCTCTCTGGACCCACATCTGAAACATGCTCCAGTTTGAAATCTGCACTCCCCATAATGAAATTTGCCACAATAATCACAAGCTGCAGCTGTCCTACTGTCTCTATCTCGAGGGGTACTGGCTGCTGGAGTGGTTGGAGCTCTACCATGCGTAGCACTACCCCAACCTCGTTCTGCTGAAATTGAAGGATGACTCTGAGGTGTAAAAGATCCCTTTGACTTCTTACTCTAATCACCGTTTCCACTAGACTGTCCTTGCTTTCTCTTTTACTGATACCAGGATTGTCTCTCAGCCTGCTCAATCTGGATAGTCTCCAATTTAATGGATGCCTCCACCATAGCTCTTAAGGTAGGGTACTGTTGGGTTTCTATAATCTATCTGAGCTCAATATGCAGTCCTCTCTCAAATCTCTATCGTAGCTTTGCATCTGTAGACTGACTCTCATCAAGGTATGCACTAAGGCACTCAAACTCGTGCTCATACTCAGCCACAGATCTATTACCCTGCCTAAGCCTCCAAAAGGCATCCTGCATGGCTAACTTATACCCCAATATATTTAAGCTCAAACTGAGACACAAAGAAATCCCAAGTCAATTGATCCACTAGGGTGTGCCTCCTAACTGAATCCCACCAAACAAAAGCTAGTCCTTGCAACAAATCAACTATACCTTCCAGCTTTTCTTCTACTAAACTGTTTGTGATTTCAAAAAGCCTCTTTATTTTAAATAACCAAATTTCAGCTTGTGATGGTGTCAAAGGATCCATTCCAGAAAAGTCTTTAGCTCCCAACCTTTTTAACTGTTCCAAAATAGGTCTTTTTCTAGGTGGAGCTGGCTAGACCTGAACAACTGTATGAGAGGACTGAGCCTGACCTATTTGTAGTCGTTGCTGAATATACTCGGCCATAAGGTTAAGGAAGTCTGGTTGAGGAGGTAGAGGTGGCACTACTGGAGAGGAAGCCTGCTACAATGGGATCTCCTACTGTCCAGTACTTATGAAAGCTTCACATTCACCATCCCCCACCTGTCTATCTCGATCAGATGACATCTTTAAACTATAAAATAGAAAGGAGCAAGTACACATTAGATTTCCATCACACTTTATTACTTACAATTGGCATGTATATACAAACAAATAAATCATACTTATTCCCACTCTGATCTTAGGACCGGCTAAACCAATACTTTGATACCACAAAATGTAACACCCTTACTGTAACAGTCTTATCGGACAAGCAATTGGTCAAAAAATTTTTTTTTATCCTTTTTACTTAACAATCATCTTGCATACCTAATTCCATTAATCATTGACTTATAACTGTCTGGAATTTACTATGCATTTAACAAAATTTTGGCAATATAACGGCTATATACTTAACTAGGCCCCTGAAAAGCAGACAATAACACAGCCTCTCAGAGGCACAATAGTTTATATAATCAATCATATAACATATCCACCTATTATATCACATCATCAAGCATATCATCCATTTCCTTGCAATTCCTTATCCACACTTCTATATACAATATAGTAATTTCATTACAATATAATCTTCTTAATAGTAAAACAAATATATACATGCCATCAAAAGTAAACATCGTATTCTTTAGCATCTCCTTTGTCCTTTGTGTACCTATGCTCCCAAAACATCCGTACCTGCACTCAGTAAATCCTACGTGTTGAGCATTAAACATGCCCAATAGTGACTAAGAATTATAATATTTCCCTACAAGTATATTTTTTCTATTTAAGTACAATTAAGTTAATTATTAATAGCTTTCCTCATTTAAAAACACATTATATTATTAACAACTAATTTTTTCAAATTAACTTAAAACTTAACTTTTCAGTTTAGTCCTTAAACTTTTCATTTATTTCAAAAATACCCCTTTTATGCTTTTAATGAACAAAATGCCCCTTTTTGCTATTAATTACTAATTTACCCTTTTATTTCATATTTTTTTATTTTAATCTATTAATTGACTTATAAATTACCGATTAATCCTTGTTTTAACTTTTACCATGTAAAATTACATTTTTAGTGCTTTAATTTTATATGGTTAACTTTTACAGAGTTAGTTGACCAAATTACCATTTTACCCTTTTTAATTATTTCCTTTTCACTTTGACTTATTATCTTCATCTTTTAGTAAAATTACTGTTTTACTCCTAAACTTTTATACTCTTTTCATTTTAGTCCTTTTTCAACTTAAACTTTAGTTTTAACTTTTTTTTACATTTTTAACATTTTTTATCATTATACCCCTAGTACAGACCCGACAGATCGGATATACGGGACATGGACCCCACAGGGCCACAACAAAATGAGAAATGACCTTCAAGAATCATCCCTCATATCACATATGAACATATGACAGTACATATGATATATACCATGGAGATCAACAATCCAACCATAGTAAAGCAAGTCGCCATGACTTGCACCGCGGTACAAGTATCTATATGACCAACCAATTATATTCTGAACTAGGTTTTACTGCCTAACTCTTTCTAAGGGCACATATTTCCTTAATTTTTTATTTTATTATCCAATTTCTCATTATGTTCATTACTTGTCAATACTGTATCAATGCAGTAAACTTCCAATCAGTCTTCTTTACACAGTCTGTGGATTATGTCGTAATAATTCACCATTTTATCTATAAATTATGCAATAATTCAACATAATTTTACATTTTTCAACTAATACCTAACTAAAACTTATTCCAAAAATATTCATTTAATTCCCATAAATTCTATAAAAATTCATAGATATTAAATTTCATTAATATTAACATTAGAAAGCTTAAAATAACTAAAATAACTCAAAATTTCATTATTTTCTATTGAATTACCATTCGGCCTACACTAAAACTCCACCATATAAATTATTTTAAATTCATTCAAAGGTTCTAATAAACATAATTAAGTCCCAAATACATGAATATGGCATTACTTTCAATTTTACTTTAATATATGAAATTTTCCTTAAGAAACCTAAAGAAAATTCACTTAATTCATAGGGAAATAAAAGGATTAATTAGTCACAAACCTTTTTTTAGTGATTATCCTTGCCTAGGCTTCTTGTCCTTTGTCTTTGGCTTGTGAAATTTGCTCCTTCCTTAGATTTCCTTCAATGGCCGAATTCTTTATCAAAACAAACTCTAATATTTTGACTTCAAATGCTAAAATTAACAGCAAAAATGAACTCTAGGCAACTAAAACTAGTAGTAGGCACCTGAAAAACAAATTAAAATCAAATATTTCACTTACTTAACTTTGACAACTAAACTTTAACCCTTGGTTTTCCTTGATTCTCTTCCTTGAATCAAAGATTAGAGATGGCTAGGGTACTCTAGAGAGGCTGAAATCACTTTCTTAGGCTTTGATTTGGTGAAAGATTGAAAGAAAAAGAGAAGAAAATGAAGGAGAGGGAGTTCAGCCACCCAAAGAAGATGAAGAAGGAGTGAGTTGCTGCTGGAGTTTTCTAGAGAAGGAGATATTATATATGGCTTATAAATGGGCTATGGATTAGGCCTTAATTGGGCTTGAACAATTTAATTATTTAAGCTCGATAATTACCCAATAAATAGCCCTAATTAATTTCTCTCACTTTCCAACTTCAATTCTCTTTAAATTTGATTCCATTATTCATATCATATTAAAAATAGGCTATACTTAAAATTTCAGCCCAATCAAATTTCATTTCGGATCTAATTCAATTTTATCGATCCAATTTAGAATTATTGGTGTTACCGATAAATTCACTTTTTGCTACCAAAATAATCTACATATTATTTTAGGCACATATTAAATTTTTTTGATAATTTTTAGGCTTCATTTGCTATTTTTAATAGCCAAAATGATCAAAAATCAATTAAAAATCCTAAACCTTATCTCGGTTTTCATTTTTTAGCTTTCGGAGGCTTATTTGACCTCAAATTTACTTTAAATTTCAACGCCAGACTACCCATGACTAGTACTTTCCAATAGTCTAATAAAATATTTTTCATTTCTAGGTGTAATTTTTAGCCCGAAAATACTATTCACTATCGGAAAATACTATTCATGTATAGACCGACGTTAAGGCCATTACATCCAACCATCAACCTAAGGCCAATTATGTTACTTTTTCTGTAATAACTCATCAAATTGGTTGATTGATTTAAGTGCTTCGCACCATGTCACTATGGATCTCTAAAATTTGGTAATTCGTTCTGAGTATGATGGATTTGATGATGTATTGCTTGGTGAAAGTAAAGGTTTATACATAACAAATACTGGTTTTAGATCTTTCAATTTTTCTTCCCGCCCTTTATATTTATTTAATGTGTTGTGTTTTCCAAAAATGCATAAAAATTTGATTTTAGTTTATCAACTATATCATTCCAATAATGTCTTTATTGAATTCACACCTTATTCTTTTTTTTGTGAAGGACTTCACCATGGGGGCATATCTTTTGGCGAGGATGCATAAGGATGGTGTTTATGAATGGCCGAACCAAGACAAATCTACTTCTTTCTACTCACCTAAAGTAGCTCTTTCAACTGTCACTACCTCCTTAAATTGGCATAACCACTGAGGACATCCAACATCTCCTATTTGCATCATTTATTAAAATCTCAAAATTTACCATTTTTTTTCTATAAATCTATATTTGTTTACAACTATTGTAAGTGCAATAAAATGCACAAATTTAACTTGCGACAATCATCAATAAAGAGCTCATCACCTATTGAGTATATCTATTTTGATGTTTGAAGTCATACCCCAGTTATTTCCATTAATGGATTTTTATACTATCTGATTTTTGTGGATCATTATACTAAATATATTTGTAATTTTATAATGAAATAAAAATTTGAATTCTCTATCATATTTTTAGATTTAAATCAGTTGTTGAAATTTTTTTCATTGATTTATTATTTCTTTTTACTCTAATAATGGTAGAGAATTCATCACACTTAAAAACAATTTCCAAAATAAATGGTATTTCACCCTTCATAACTCTCCTCTCTACCTCCCCCCCTCCTCACTCCACAACACAATACTATTATTAAACATCGTCATATATCCATCACGGAAATTAATATTACCATTATTCATCTAGAAAAAAATACCACCTAAATTTTGATTACATGTTTTCCTAATAGTTGTCTACTTTATTAACCAAATGCTTACACCTATCCTTGACAAAAATTCTCTATTATTGTTTTTTTTATCATCACCCAAAATATAAAAAATTGCACACCATTGGTTGTCTCTATTATTCGATATTATGGCCATATAATAATAATAAGCTTGAACCTAGATTTAGATCTTGATATTCTTAGCTACTCCTATAACCAAAGCAATTACAAATGTTTTGACCCTCAAACAACCAAAGTCTTCCTTTTTTGACATGTTAACTTTGTTAAAAATATATTCTCTATTCCTAGCTTGACTTTTAGTCTTCTTGCCCTTCATAAGTTACCATCTCAATATGGGCCCCAACTCATTATCTCCTCCCTACACAAACCCCACTTTTAAAGGACATACTTATAACCCAAACACATACAACATCCTTTATGGCCTTGTCATCAACATATATGCCTTTTCGTGGTGAGATATCCTTGTCTCCCTTTATGGCTTTCATAACTCCATATAACTCATCAAGTAATAACTCCAATTCAAATTTATTTACCTCTAAGTTTGCTAGTGCTACTAGCTCTGCTTTTATGCAACAATTTTAACCCTTACTAATTTTAATCTCAACTCCAAACAAATCCACCAAATACCTTTTCTCACTTTATAACCCCTATATCATAAAATAACATCTTTAAACTTGTAAAAAAGCTATCCCTAACCACCTTAAAAATCAATTCCACCTCATCTTCATTGGCTCATTGAACCAAGCACTATCATCTAAGCATTAAAAGATCCTTACTGGTGTAAGGCAATATAGGAAGAAATATTTTCCTTGGAAAAATAACATACTTAGAAGTTATTTCCATGTGATGCATCCAAAAATGAACTTTGATACAAGTGCACCTTTCAAATCTCTAATGGTGATATATTAAAGTTTAAAGTTCGATTGGTGGCAAATGGGTATGAGTAGAGGCTTAGAATCGATTATTTGGAAACTTTCACTATTGTTACAAAACATATTATTGTTTGACTTGTATGATCAATTGTTCTATCTGAAGACTGGTCATTAAGGTAACTTGATATAAATAACACTTTTCTATATGGCCATTTCACTAAGGAAATCTTTATTGAATAGCCACTTGGATTAATACATAAAGATGCTTCTACACATGTTTGTATGTGTAATGGCCCAAATACCGGGTTGGTCGAAAATAGTATTTTTCGATGGTGAATAGTGACACCGGGTTAATAGTACCTACCGAAGTCAAAAAATGTTTTATTTGATTATTGGAAGGAGTATATCAGCAAGAGTTCGTGATTTAAATTTGGAGTGAAGCCGAGATCAAATATACCTCCAAAAGTTGGAAATACGATAAAAGAAGTTGTTCAGTTCATATAGTAACTAGTTTGACCTAAGTTTGACTAAACCTTTAAAAATAGTAAATGAGCTCTAAAAATTACTAAAAAATTGCAAATTTGTCTACAATATTATGTAGAATATTTTGGTTGTAAAATCTAAATTTTTTGGTGACTTTGAAAAATTGAGTTATCGAACTGGTAAAAATAAATCGGATCAAGAAATAGTTTCTAATTGACTCAAAAATAATTATGAAGCCTAATGAAAATATTTTTAGGATTATAGAAGTTTTTTTTAGAAAATTTGAGCTCAGAAAATAAGAGAAAAATAATAATTTCAGTTTAAATGGTGACCGATTGACCGTGAGTTTGATCGATACTTTAAAAATAGTAAATGATCTTTAAAAATTGTAGGAATTTTTAGTTTGAATCTTCATAATATTTAGAATTATTTGATGGTGAAAAATTAATTTTACGGTAACACTGGATTTTAAGCTATCGGACTAATTTAAGTGAACTGAATCGAAAATGCACTCCATTTGGGCTGAAATTTTATATGTAGCTTATTCTATATATGTTTGAATATTGGTATTAATTTTGGGAGAATTTGAGCTCGCAAAAAGAGAAAATTAATTTAATATTTGCAAATTGGACCATAAAAGTGGTTTGAGTTTCGAACTGGTTGGCCTAACTTGGTTGGACCTTAAACCAACCCAAAACTTTAGTATAAAAGCCTAAGAATCTGTTCTTGAACCTAGGTTCTAGCAGCTTCATGTTCTCCCCTCTTCTCTCTCAAAAACGTGAATTTTCTTTCTTTATTTTCACTTTGTTTTCTTCACAAATCTTCCATCCTCTTTCAATCCAAGTTTGATTATTGTTCTCAGCACCTTTAGAAGATGATTTCAACCTTTAATTTCACTTACCTTCAATTTGCCCAAAAACCTAACTTTCTAGATCCCTTACTTAATCTTCATCAAAACCAGAAATTAAAGGTTGAAATCATCTTTTAAAGGGGTTGAGAACAATAATCAAACTTGGATTGAAAGAGGATGGAAGAGTTATAAAGAAATCAAAGTGAAAAGAAAGAAAGGAAAATCACGTTTTTGAGGGAGAAGAGGGGAGAATGTGAGGCTACTGGAACCTGGGTTCAAGAACAAATTCTTGGGCTATTATACTAAGGTTTTGGGTTTGTTTAAGGTCCAACCAAGTTGGGCCAACCAGTCAGAAACTCAAACCACTTTGATGGCCCAATTTGCAAATCTTAAATTAATTTTCTCTCTTCGCGAGCTCAAATTCTCCAAAAATTAATATCGACATTCAAACATATATAGAATAGGTTACATATAAAATTTCAGCCCAAACAGAGTACGTTTTCGTTCCAGTTCACTCAAGTCAGTCCAATAGCTTAAAATTTGGTGTTACCATAAATTTACTTTTTCACCATCAAATAATTCTAAATATTATGAAGAGTCAAACTAGAAATTCCTATAATTTTTAAAGATCAATTTCTATTTTTAAAGTATCGATCAAATTTACGGTCAATCGATTACTATTTAAACATAAATCATTATTTTTCTCTTATTTTCTGAGCTCAAATTTTCCAAAAAAATACTTCTATAATCCTCAAAATATTTTCATTAGGTTTCATAATTATTTTTGAGTCAATTAGATATTATTTCTCGGTCCGGTTTATTTTTATCAATCCAATAATTTAATTTTTCAAAGTCACCAAAAAATTTACTTTTTATATCCAAAATATTCTATATATTATTTTAGACAAATATGCAATTTTTTAGTGATTTTTAGAGCTCATTTACTATTTTTAAAGGTTCAATCAAACTTAGGTCAAACTAGTTACTATATGAACTGAACAACTTCTTTTATCGTATTTCCAACTTTTGGAGGTCTATTTGATCTCATTTTCATTCTAAATTTGAACCATGAACTCCTGCTGATATGCTCCTTCCAATAATCAAATAAAATATTTTTCGGCTCTAGTCAATACTATTAACCCGGTGTCACTATTTACTATCGAAAAATACTATTTTCGACCAACCCGGTATTTGGGCCATTACAATTTTCCCCCACTAAGAAAATTTTGTCATCGAAATTTTACTTGATTTGAAGAGTTATAGATCCCACTCATTGCAAAAACTCATAATGGTCCATAAATCTGTGACTTAACTTTTTTTTAACAGCCACATTCAAAGTCAAACACATAACATCTTAACAAATCTTTAAGAATATGAGTCATCCTTTCTGACTATCCATCATTTTGGGGATGAAAAAATGTGCTAAAATGAAACTTCGTTTCCAATGCTTCTTGCAATTTCTTTTTTAAAAAAATTAAGAAGTGAATCTCGGATATCCGCTAATTTGATCAATGAATAATCCACCCACACAGGTAAGAAGTGAGCAGGCTTAATAGATCAGTCAATCACTACACGGTAGCATGCTTTATTCTGGTAGTGGCAATTCCATCACTAACTTTAAGGTAACCCAATCACAAATTAATTTTTGAGAAAACACCAGCACCTCTTGGTTGATCAAACAAACCTTCAATATCTAAGCTCTGCAAGTGTCATCCTATAAGAAGCAATAGGGATAGGTGCAGTGCTTGAAGTTATATCAATGGTAAACTTAATTTCCCTAGTAAATGGTAAGCCTGGAATTTCTTCAAGGAACGCATCAATAAATTTAGACACTTTAGGCACATCAATCACCTTAGGCTCTTCTTTCTTAACTTTCACTGTACAACATGAATAGGCAATGCATCCCTTCATTATAATTCTCCTAGTAGTAGTAACAAAGATAACATTAGAGAGAAAATCTATTCTCTCATCCACAATAGTAATTTCCTGGACGTCAGAAGCTTTAAGTGTCACCCTTTTGCACTTACAATCACCAATCGCTTAATGGGCAGATAATCGGTCCATTCGTTCAATAAAATTAGCCAAAAAACAAAACCTTAAGCATTGATAGGACAATCTATATACACTTTATTCACCACTATACTGTGACCCAATGGATTACTGACTAAAATATCCTGGCTTAATTGTGCCTTATTCCAACCCTTTGCCTGTTTTGGCATGTATATGTACTCAGTCCAATCACTTACCCTTTATTACCTCTAATACTATCTTTCTACAGATACATCTACTTCACTTCCATATGCTACACTATATTCTATGTCAGTTTCCTTTTAATTGAGGCACATGTATAAAACTTGGTGTTTATCATGAATGATCACATGATGCTAATACAATGAATGTATGATGTTTCATGTATGCAGTAATGTTCAAATGTGCATCTCATGTAATGGCGATGCATATTAGCCCATCCCATGTATAAAATATTCAATGACTGCCCTTCTATCAAGGATAACTGATAGGTATCTAAAGTATCACAATCTTCCTCCTACGTTAGTATACTTCAAACCTCATAACTTTTAAACTGCTTAATTTCTTATCTCTAATTTTCAATTCAACTTCTTTTGAATCATCCATACTTATAATTGAACAGAGATGTTTACATTAACTAGCACACATTTCATTCCTTATAAACAATATCGCATATTTTCCAAAAATCTTATTGACCAGAACTGTAACACCCTAGTTCCTTAACCATGGATAATCATTAATCATACCTAATCGAGATCATAACACAGGCCCTGATTACATGAAAAAAATAAATAAATCAAACTTATGGATAATTAATCATAACAAAAAAAAGCCTTCAAACATCTTGAAATCCTCAAGGCAACTGCATCTTGCCCGATCCTCTGGTGTTTCTCTTGAAACCTACACGGATAACAAATCCATGCTAAGCTATAAAGCTTAGTGGGGAACAAAACTCTATGGATAAGATCTTACGAAAATATATCACCTTTCAACTTACTTAAATGACCATTTAAGTTACTGATCATGTTATAATTGTCAACACCTACTAGATTAACCCTTAATCTCACAAAGAAAACACATACAACAAGAGATGGGAAATGTATACAATAACTTTTCCAAATAAATCTCGTACCTCAAAATCAAGCTTCACCTCCTTTACACATGATTCCTTTCTTCTCTTTCACTTGATTTACATGCTTCTCTCTCATTTCCTTACACATGATGACAACAAGATCTTGTAATCTCTCATCAAACATCACAAATTAAAAGAAAAGAAGAAGAAATCTTTAAGGGCAACATTACCTTTGATGTTAACTCCCAAACTCGAGCATCCATCTCTAAACCATGATTTGAGAAAGAGAGAGAGAAAGCCTTCAAAATGCCGATCTCCATCTCTCCCAAATCCTAATTTATAGTGGGATAAATATCTCACCTAGGGAAATTCCCACAATGCCCTTATACATAATAATCTTCTAAATTTCCATTCCTTACACTTTGACCCCAAGACTTTCTAATTCACTTTAATTGTATCCTTTTTTTAATTATAATTTAACTTAACTCATATACTTATATGCTGAAATTATCAAAATACCCCTCTTGAGACTTAACCTCGATAATTGCAAAATAATCCAATTTTGCCTTAATTAACGGTAATCCTCATTAATTAACAATAATCCGATTAGGGCCATGATTGGGTCCTTACAATTCTCTCCCCTTTAAAAGAATTTTGTCCAAGAAATTCAAAACTGGCAATCCTTATCTTTATTGCTAGCGATTCTTAACTGGGCTTTAGGTGTAAGTAACTATAACCATAAGCATTCTCTATATCCACAATAAACTCATCAATATATAAAATATTTGGTATCTGTCTCTAATTTCCAAATACTCTTATGCTCGTATTTCTTATCCTGAGTATCCTAATAACCTTAACATCTTGCATCATCATTTATGCCAAAGATCAAGTTCTCTTCTTATCATGTAAACTTTTCCTTAAACATCTTAATAAATAATCTAGACATATTTATAATCAATCTTCTGCTATACCTCAATCATAAAACATTAAGGCATTTAGGCACTTTCAATATGAGGAGGTGAGACAATCTCTGTGCTAAAATCTTACTGATGGTCTAATATATCAATCATAGGTGAAACACCTAACATAACCATTAAAATGTATACCAATAACAATAACACCATGGTCTATACCAATGTCATCTTAATCTTCCAGAACAATTCTTTAATTCCTTATTTCCCAAAAAAGACTCAACCTGGGCTCTGATGCCACTAACTGTAACACCCTAGTTCCTTAACCATGGATAATCATCAATCATACCTAATCGAGATCAGGCATAAATACTAATAAAAAAATAACACAGGCCATGATTACATGCCACAAATAAATAAATCAAACTTATGGATAATTAATCATAACAAAAAAAGCCTTCAAGCATCTTGAAATCCTCATGGCAACTGCATCTTGCCCGATCCTCAGGTTTTTCTCTTGAAACCTACACGGATAACAAACCCGTTCTAAGCTATAAAGCTTAGTGGGGAACAAAACTCTATGGATAAGATCTTACCAAAATATATCACCTTTCAACTTACTTAAATGACCATTTAAGTTACTGATCATGTCATAATCGTCAACACCGACTAGATTAACCCTTAATCTCACAAAGAAAACACATACAACAAGAGATGGAAAATGTATATAGTAACTGATATGAGCTTGAATAGCTCATAAATTTTGTGTTTTAATGTGTAGTTTTGTTTAGTATTGTGTTTATTATTTTGGTATTTTATCTATATTTTGTTGCTTTTATGTGTTTTATGTGTGTGTGGTTGTTTTATTTATTTTGTAAGAGAAGGGAATGAATTAAAGCTTAAAGGAGTCAATTGGAAGAAGGAGAGGAATGAGGGTTTTAAGGGTTGTGTCACGAGCGCGATAAGAAGGAGAGCTCGCAACAGCAAGCGGGGAAGAGAGCCAGGCCAGCAGCTAGAAGTGCGCATTGTTGCGAGGGTGACAACCTAGGAGGAGAGCTCGCAACAGTTAGTGGAGCCAGCCAAGCATGAGTGTGTCTTATCGCAAGCGTGACAAGAGTCGTGAGGTCACGACACAGTGCAGATAAGGAGTTGAATTTCTGAAGTGATGCAATTTTTTAAGAACAATGGCAACTTTTGTGAAGGGTTATCTTTGAATAGCCATATCTTTTAGAGAGGCATATATATGCCATGTGAACAGATTTTTAGTGTGGTTGATTTTCTGGATTTTGATTTTTGTGATCTTGAGATTTTTAGTATTTTTACTTTGTCTTTTCTTGACTTGAAAAGGAGACAAAAAGCAAGGGATAAGACATCTTGTGTGAAGGGAAAAAGGTTGAGAGATCCCCTTTTCCTTGTTCTTATGTTTTATTTTTCCGCCTTGTAATCTTTTACATGAATATTATGTTTGCATTTGTTTATATATGACAATTTTCTATTTCCATTTACTTAGTTAATCTTTGAGTGTAGAATTTACTATTAAAATTATATTAGTATCATTATAAGTTAAGGAAGACGACCTTAGATGTGCAATTCCTTTTCTGAAAATCAACAAAATGGTCATAAATAAGGAAGTTAGCGAGAGCAACATCTTATTGAAAGTTAATAGGAAATTCATTATCAAAGCATAGTTTGAGAGATCACATGTAGAGATAATTGCTATAGGTTGGTAGATAATCTTAAAATGTGTTAATAAAGTTAACTGGATCATTAACGAGAGTTGAGAATTAGTACTTTAATTGCATGTTTTAGGCAATCTAATTCATGTCGAGAGAGTGGATTAGAAATTTATTCCAACTTGGCTTACTAATAAGATTAAAAATTATAATTAAGATAATGGTATCAAATGCATGATTATTTAATTTCATAATATTTATTGTCTTTTTTTATTATACTTATCTAGGATTTAATTAATTTATGCAATAGAGTAGTTAGAATTAGTTTCCACTTATGAACATCATAAACAAGATTAAAATTAAGTAGTAATAGTGGGTATTTAAAATCAACATTTCCTCGTGGGATGGATATCTGAAGTACTATAATCGGTACACCGTATACTTGCAGTATTTGAGCTTCTAGAAAAAGCATATCAAGTTTTTGGAGCCGTTGCCGGGGATGTGTTGATTTAATTTATTGCATTATGAACCTTGATTTAAGATTTTGGATTACGATATTTAAATTGTTTTTGTTTTGTTGTGAATTTTCAGGATTCAATAGTTAATGCCGCGTACAAGGAGTTCGCAAAAAGAACTTGAGCCGTTGAATCTAGAAATAGAGAGATTTCTTTCGAGTCACCGCAAGTCAAATAAAAAGAAGAATCGAAATAGGAGAATTGCTATGGCTAAAGAAGACAATCCACCACGATTAATGGACTTTTCCACGCCAGCATTGAGTGGTGCTCAACAAGGTGTGGTAAGACCCACGGTAAACGCAAACCAATTTGAAATAAAACCATTGCTTTTACAAATGATTCAAAACAGTATACAATTCTATGGTTTGGCAAATGAGGATCCAAATGCTCATTTGGCAAATTTCTTAGAAATCTGTGATACTTTTAAGATTAATATAGTTTCAGCGGATGCAATCAAGCTTAGGCTTTTTCCTTTTACATTGAAGAACAAAGAAAAAGCTTGGTTAAATTCCCTTACTAGGGGCTCTATCACAACTTGGGATCAATTAGCCCAAGCCTTTTTATCAAAATATTTTCCCCTAGCAAAAACTACCAAAATTATAAAGGATATCACCACTTTTGTTCAACATGACTCTGAATCTTTGTATAAGGCATGGGAAAGGTTCAAAGAATTGCAGCGAAGTTGCCCACACCACAATCTTCCAAGGGAGTTACTGATGCAAACATTCTATAATGGTGTGAATCCAACAACTCGAGGCACCATTGATGCGGCAGCTGGGGGATCTCTTATGAGGAAGACCACGGAGGATGCATTCGAGTTATTAGAGGAAATGTCAATGAACAACTGCATGTGGCCAACCGAGAGAGCTAGGGAGACAAATTTCTCCAATGTAAGGGGAGTTCATGCAGTAGAATCGGTAGTAGCTTTGCAGGCTCAAGTTGAGCAGTTGACTCGAAAAATTAATAGCCTAGGTATGGGTAGTAATCCACCTAGTGGGTGTAGTATATGTGGACAATTAGGCCATGGAAGTGAAGAGTGTAATTTAGGTATGGCTAGTACTGACACCTATAACCCCGGTTGGAGAAATCACCCAAATTTTTCTTGGGGGAATAGTAGCAACCAAAATAGGGATGTGGGGTTTCAACAACCTCAAGATAGGTTTGGTGCCTTGGAAGTAAAGATGGATAGATTTTTGGAGGGCATAAATATGAAGTTTAATGCTCAAGAGGAGTCCTAGAAGAGGATGGAAATTAAGTTTGATCAAATAACCAAGAATCAAGCTTCCTCCATTCATAATTTAGAAGTTCAATTGGGGCAAATTGCCAAGGCTCTTCCATTGCGAGTACAAGGGAATTTACCAAGCAATACGGAGGAGAACCCAAGAGAACATTTAAAGGCCATAAATTTGAGGTCAGGAAAGTCGTACACTAATGAATTTCTAACCACTAACAAGTTTGGTAGTGTGCAAGAACATAAAAAGCAAGATGAGCTTTGTGTCACGAGCGCAACAGGAGAAGGAGCTGCCACCTTCACAAGTGAGAAGGCTGTCGCGAGCATGCCAGTTATAATGGAAAAGCCTTCTGTCACGAGCACGACAGATAGGGCACAAGGAAAAATTTCAAAGGTTTTTCAACCACGACCACCATTTCTGCAACGGTTGAAGCAAGAGACTCAAGATAAGTAATTTCAATCTTTTCTTGATAAATTAAAGCATGTGCATATAAATTTAAATTTTGTTGAGGCTATTACACAAATTCCTAATTATGCAAAGTTTCTTAAATATTTAATTGCTAAAAAAAGAAGTTGGAAAGATGTTTCAACTATAGAATTGACTGAGGCATATAGTTCTATTATCACAAATAGTTTGCCTACTAAGCTGAAAGATAATGGTAGTTTTACTATTCCATGTATTTTAGGGGATGTTGAGTTTCCTAAGTGTTTATGCGATTTGGGGGCTAGCATTAACCTTATGCCATTATCTATTTTCAAGAAGTTGGGGTTAGATTATGTTAAACCTACTTTAATGGTTTTACAATTAGCTGACCAGTCCATTAAAAAGCCATATGGTATAGTGGAAGGTGTATTAGTTAAGGTTGAAAATTTTATTTTGCCTGCCAATTTTGTCATTTTAGATTTTACATATGATGTGAAATGCCCATTGATTTTAGAGAGACCTTTCATGAGAACAGGTAGGGCATTGGTTGATGTCTATGAGGGTTCATTAATTTTGAGAGTGGGGGATGATAGTGTAGAATATCGCATGGATAGGGCATTAAGATACCCCATGGAGGAGAATATATGCATGAGAATAGATATCATTGATGCTTGTGTTGCAACAGTTTTTAATAAAGCAGGTGTAGATGAGGAGATCATTGAGGAAGAAGCTAGAGGGAAGGAAGAGCAAGAGGGTGCAAGGCCAGAATGCTTATATCGAAATGATGCACCTATACCACCTTCAATTGTAAGTCCTCCTACAGTAGAGTTGAAAGAGCTACCTAGTCATTTGAGGTATGCATTTCTTGGTTTAAATCATACTTTACCTATCATTGTGTCTAATAAACTTACTAGTCATGAGGAATCTTTGCTAGTAGAGGTGGTTAAAAAGAGAATAAAGAGTATAGGTTGGCAAATTTCGGATTTGCAAGGAATTAGTCCTAATGTTGTTATGCATAGGATTAATATGATAGATGATTGTCAACCTAGGGCAGATAGGCAAAGGAGACTTAACCCAAATATGAAAGAGGTAGTTAAGAAAGAGGTCATTAAATTGTTAGATGCTGGGATTATCTATCCAATTTCGGATAGTTCTTGGGTAAGCCCAATACATTGTGTACCTAAGAAAGGAGGTATGACAGTAGTTAGGAATGAGAATGGGGAATTGATTCCTACTAGAACCACCGCGGGTTGGAGGGTTTGTATTGATTATAGGAAGTTAAATTCAGCTACTAGGAAGGATCATTTCCCTTTACCCTTCATTGATCAAATGTTGGAAAGGGTAGCCGGACATTCTCATTATTGCTTTTTGGATGGGTATTCGGGCTATTTTCAGATTTTTATATACCCTAATGACCAGGAGAAGACCACTTTTACTTGTCCATATGGCACTTTCGCCTATAGACGTATGCTTTTTGGGTTATGTAATGCACCTGCAACTTTTCAAAGGTGTATGACCTCTATCTTTGGGGATATGATTGAGAACATCATGGAAGTTTTCATGTATGATTTTTCAGTCTATGGAGACTCATTTGAGTTATGTTTAAATAATTTAGATAGAGTGTTGGCAAGGTGTGAGGAAACTAACCTAGTGCTTAATTGGGAAAAATGTCACTTTATGGTTGAAGAGGGTATAGTTCTTGGCCATAAGATTTCCAGTAGGGGCATTGAAGTGGATAGAGCCAAGGTTGAACTAATTGAGAAATTACCTCTACCCACTACACTTAAGGGCATTAGATCATTCTTAGGACATGCTGGTTTCTATAAAAGATTCATTAAGGATTTTTCACTCATAGCTAAGCCTTTAACTAATTTTTTGGTTAAGGAAGTGCCTTTTGAATTTTCTGATGATTGTATGCATGCTTTTAAAACTTTAAAGGAGGCCCTTACAACTGCACCCATAATCACTTCTCCTAATTGGGATTTACCTTTTGAGATTATGTGTGATGCAAGTGACTTAGCAGTAGGTTGTGTGTTAGGTCAAAGGATTAGTAAGAATTTGCATGTGATTTACTATGCTAGTCATACTTTGTCACCGCCTCAAGTGAATTAGACAACCACTGAAAAAGAAATGTTGGCTGTTATCTATGCATGTGATAAGTTTAGGTCTTATTTGTTAGGATCTAAAGTTATAATCTATACGGATCATGCAGCTTTGAGATATTTGTTTGCTAAGAAAGATGCTAAACCTAGGTTGATTCATTGGGTTCTTCTATTGCAAGAATTTGATCTAGAAATTAAAGATAAGAAAGGCTCTGAAAATTTAGTAGCTGATCACTTATCTATGTTAGAAAATGCTGAAGGACCATAAGGGGATAGTCATGAAATCAATGAATCTTTTCCGAATGAATCTCTTATGTCAATAAATTATAAGCATGTGCCTTGGTTTGTAGATTTTGCTAACTTTCTTGCTACAGGAATCATACCTTATGGATTGACATGGCAGCAGAAAAAGAATTTTTTTAGTGATGTTAAAAACTATCTTTGGGAGGAGCCCTATTTATTTCGGATTAGTGGGGATGGTATCATAAGAAGGTGTGTGAGTGAGGAGCAAACTATGGATATTTTAGCTCATTGTCATTCCTCATTGTATTCAGGGCATAATGGTCGAACAGAAACTTCTTCTAGGGTGTTAGAATGTGGATTTTATTGGCCTGCCCTTTTTAATGATGCTAGGACTTTTGTAGCTAAATGTGATAAGTGTCAAAGGGTAGGAAACATAGGAAAGAGCGATGAAATGCCTTTGAATAATATTTTGGAGGTTGAAATTTTTGATGTGTGGGGAATAGACTTTATGGGTTCATTTTCTATATCTTTTGGAAAATCGTATATATTGGTTGGGGTAGACTATATCTCTAAATGGGTTGAAGCTGAAGCTTTACCAACCAATGATTCAAAGGTGGTGATTTCATTTTTGAAGAAACAATTTTCACGGTTTGGAGTGCCAAGGGCTATCATAAGTGATGGAGGTACGCATTTCATTAATCGCTCTTTTGCATCTTTATTACATAAATATGGTGTCCACCATAGAGTAGCTACTCCATATCACCCTCAAACCAGCGGTCAAGTAGAGGTGTCCAATAGAGAACTAAATGGATTTTAGAAAAAACTGTTTCTAATTCTAGAAAAGATTGGGCACATAAGCTTGATGATGCATTATGGGCATATAGGACTACGTTCAAAGCACCTATTGGAATGACTCTGTTAGAGAGTATGCCCTAGAGCCCATGTAATAGGGATGTTTTTCATATGTATAAAATTTATATTCTTAATAAAAGGCATCATTCATTTATTAATGCTATGTTTAAATACATGAGTTTGTAAATCTTAAATTAATAAATGAAGTCCTAGACATTATAAACACAGTGCAAAGGCAATCATGAAGGTGTTCATGATGTGAGATGTTTATTGCATGCAAATGTGTTAATATCTATATATCCCTAGTCATAGAATTAACAAGATAGGACATTGTTAATTCGGACAGACTAGCACATGTTATGCTTCTTGAATGGTTCAAGCAGTGGTTCTCATAACTATGATTATGAAAAATAATCAAAGCTAACATGTGGATGCTGGTTAGAAGAACAAGTTCATTGGAGAACTGCAAAGAGAATCCTCACATGGATATTAAATCTATGTTAGTGAGGAATCTCTTCATAGCGGTTGTTCAAGTATCCTTAGACTTGAGATCACCAAAGTTATCTTAAGTAGCAAGTGGTATACTTTGACTCCATAACTGATTACTTCCAACTGGGAGTGAACATAGTTAGGAGATTGGGTATTTCATGACCTACTTGAAGATAGTTGAGTGATTGACAAAGGATTCACCATCCCAAATTTAATAAGGGAAGTTATCTCGCTTGATTCTATAATTACCTTGTTTAGAGAATCTCTGGCCAGAGTAAGATGCCAAGATGGATAGAGATCCATGGAGGGCATTTTGGGAACAATGGTTGAATTAATATAACATACATAATTAGATTTATATGAGTTGACAGAAATCCATACTCAGAATCTAATTGAGATAAGAGTGGTGAAAGGAGTAATTACACGATAAATGTTTCTATGGAAGGGTATAGTCAAACCACATGAATTTCCTGACATTTGGATAGTCATGATGCCTAGCTAGAGGCCAATCATGACTTGTATAATGATGTATCAAAAATATCAATGGGGATTGATAAAATGATTTGAAGGAGTTTAAATCATGTGAGTTTTGGATAGAACTCACAATTACATATTATACTGCCAACATGGACAAGAACCCAATAGGTCACACACATATAGAGAAAAGGATAAAATGGTAAAATGACAAGGATAATAATATTTGATATTATTATGAGGGTAGAGAAGTGAATAAGATAATAATTAATTAAAGAGTTTAATTAATTATGATCAAGTAAAATTGTCCGCGAAACTTTTGAGAAATGTTCTGTAAATTAGACCTAATTGAAATAATGTATTTCATGATTAATTATTATTTCCTTATAAGTATTATAGGACTACTATAAGTTTTATAGGACTAATATAATAATTAATAAGTCCATTGGAGAAGTTATAAAGGGGCTAGAGGAATGGAGCTGGTGTGGAAGCCCTTTTGTAGAGGGCCACACGCCAAGTCCATACAGAAGCCCTTAATGGCCTATTTCTTGGACCAAATTAATTTATATATGTTACATAAGTGTTATGGAACCTACATATTTAATTTGGTTGGATTTGGAATCCATTTGGGTATTTAAATCCAATTAGTTGCACAAAGGGTCTAGTTTGTGGGTTTTATGCATAGTCTTTTATGAAAAGGTTTAATTTGGATTTAATTAAGCCCAAATGATTATAATTAATTCCAGAGGCCCAATTAATAATTCTCCAGCAATTTTAAAGAGCCTAATCTCATTAGAAGTTGGAATTTTAACCTGACTATAAAAGTCCAACTAATGAGGAATTAGGGTTAAGTGATTAAACACACAAGAAAGTCTTTTATTCTAACTCTCTCTCCCTTTTGCGCCAACTCCTAAGCTAGCTCTTGGGAATTTCGGCCAGCCCTAGTTACACACCAATTATTTGGTTCAATTTATCCTTCTCTAGTGTGGATTACTTATTGGAGGTATTCGATTTTGGACACTGTGGTTTGCGACAACCCGGTGCGAAGTAAAATCAACTGTTCAACAAAAATCAAAGGTGATTTTTCTTATTCGCATATAGTTATATTGTATATTCATGGCAAGATCAGTAATATTGGTTAAAAAATTTTAAAATTCCGCTCATGTATGCGATGCATGTAACCAATAAATTCCAACATGGTATCAAAGCCTCGATTTTGCCATGGATATACAATTCTATATTTTTCTGCGAAATAAGTTTTATTTTATTTTGAGTTATCTATTTCATGAACATTAGAATATCATATTTAATTGTTCATGAATGAGAAATATTAATTTCTGGTTGTATGTGTGATCAAATAAATTTGACGGAAACAAAAACGGAACTTTTGAAGAAAAGTAACTAGGGTTTTGCATGAAACCCATGTAATTTTAAGGGGCTATTCTAATTTAATTTCTTATGAATCCATTAAAAATTCATTTAGATGATATTATATGTGTTTAATATGTGATATTAAGCCGTAGGATCGAACGGAATTAAAATCAAACAAGTTTTGCATGAAAACTAGTTTAGTCGCAAAGTTCGATAAATTGGTGTTCTTCGTGTGTTCTTGATGTGTTCTTGTTTAGAACGACTTTTAATCTTCTAAATCAGATATATATGATATATTAAAGTGTTTTTAATTAATTTAATTAATTAAAATGGGCCTTAAATTAATTTGATTAATTTTAATTCATTAAAACCACTTGGTGGGCCGAAGGAGCTGATTTAAATTAAATATTATAAAAATTAATTAAGTTTATTAATGTGTTTTAAGGGCTGGAGTGGACTTGGCTCATTCCAAAAGGCCCAAATGGTCCAAAAGACACGAAACTAGTTTGTGTGTGAATACATATAGGGTTTTCTTTTGTGGGTTTCGGCCTACACTTGATTATAAGCCCAAAATTGATTCTTTTAATTATTTAATATGATTAATTAATTAAATAATCAATTTATAATTAATTAATAATCAATTGTATTGATTATTAAGGCAAGAACACATGCATGCCAAAAAGGTTTCCTAAAATGAAAGTTTCCAAAATAGAAAAAGTTTGCTAATTTGATCACATCATTAAAATAACTCAAAATATTGTTTCAAAGGTTGAAACAAAGTCAGTAATCCATTTCTTTATGCATTAGAAAGGCATATAAGGGTGTATGATTGGCATGATGGATAGTTATAAACAAAGCCTAATGTGATTGAGCATTATGCATGTTTTGGCCCAATGAGGATTTTCATGTCCCGGCCACTTGGTTTTGGTTTGTATTTCATTTCAAATTGTAATATGTAATTAGATTACTTAGATTAGAATTAGAAATAGAGATGGAGACCATTTTTAAGGAGCAAGATGGGCTGGATGGAGATCCAACAAGCTTGAAGATAATGTAATTATTTTTCTTGTTTGAATCATGCATACTACCTAGGTGTGACCTTTTGATTTCCCTCTTGGCTCGGGGAAATCAATGTAGTAAAGTCCATAAATATACCATATTTGTATGCTTATATTTATATGATAGATATAGGATGCATACCAATGTATGCCAACCATGTATGATGAGACTTAATTAACTAAAACCCTCAAAACAAATACTAAGGTATATAAACCTTCCATTAATTTGAGGAGAACCAGAGTTCTTTATAGTGTGGGTTGTTGACCACAGTTAAGCTCACATTATATCGAATATGTTCAAATCTAATTAAATGGGTCATCTTAGCTAGCCCATTAGCTTGTTGACCACAGTCAAGGCTAATGGTTCTAAAGGCAAGATTAGGGAATGCATATATGATATACATGCATCAAGGGTTGATAACCTAATGATCCAATACTTATTTAGAGACACAATTGGTATAAAGATACCTACCTTTCAAAGGTATGGAGTTTGGCTTGTTGACCACAGTTAAGGTCAAATTACATATCAAGGATTGGATATTGGTCCACTAAGAAAACCATCGGGTTTTCTCGGATTATATAGTGAGGGCTATTAATTCGCAATAAAATAGTGGGAGTAAATGGATTAATTAAAGACCTTATTAATGCATACATATATATGAACATACTCTCATATATTTTATTGTTCACATTTATGTCATCATCATGAGCACATCAAATATACGATCAATCTTGGATAACAAACTGGTTGGCAGCAACTATTCTGACTAGATCAAGCAAGTGAGAATTGTTCTCAGAGCTGAAAAGATCCATTATGTCTTAGATAAAGATCCACCACCACTTCCATCAGATAATTCCATTAATGAGATCAAAGGCACTTATCGAAAATACATGGAGGATAGTGAAGCAGCAGCATGTCTGATGTTGGGTGCTATGTCCTCAGAGCTTCAGAAGCAACATGAGATAATGGATGGTGGGATTTCCAAGAAAAAGGTTGCCAAGAAAGAGAATCCCAAAGGAACTTGCTTTCATTGTGGAAAAGATGGTCATTGGAAGCGTAACTGCAAGGCCTATCTAGATTCTCTCAAGGAGAAGAAGCAAGCTGATGCTTCTACTTCAGGTATTCATATAATTGAAATTAATACTTATTCTATTACTTCAAAACAATCTTGGGTATTAGATACCAGATGTGGATCTCACTTATGTAATGATCTATAGGGGCTTGGAAGCTTTAGAAGAGTTGGAAAGGCAGAGATATGTTTGCAGTCAGCTATTGGATAGAACATCTCTACAACAGTTGTGGGGACTTACTATTTGCCTCTTCCTAATGGATTAGTACTGGAATTAAATAATTGTTATTATGTTCCAGCTTTGTCCAAAAGTATTATTTCTTTCAGTTGTTTGATGAACGATTATGATATTTTTTTAAAGGACAAATGTTGTTGATTTTTTAAGAACAATATGTTTTATGCAAAAGCTATCATTGAGAATGGTATATTTGTTCTTGATTTAATTAAAGAAGTACACAATGTGGATACCAAGAGAATGAAACATGATAATCTAAATACCTCATACTTATGGCATTGTCGTTTAGGCCATATAAATGAAAAATGCATGACCAAATTGCACAAGTTAGGTGATTTAGGATCATTTGATTATGAATCATTTGATACATATGAATCTTGTTTATTGGGAAAAATGACAAAAGCTCTCTTTATTGGTAAAGGAGAATGAGCTAAAATGGTTTTGGACTTCATACATTCAGATGTATGTGGTCCAATGACTACACATGCCACAGGAGGTTACTCCTACTTCATTACTTTCATAGATGATTATTCCAGGTTTGGATATATCTATCTAATGAAATATAAATTAGAAGCATTTGAAAAGTTCAAAGAATTCAGAAATGAAGTAGAGAAACAACTTGGCAAAAGTATTAAAACACTTAGATGAGATCGAGGTGGAGAATACTTAAGCCAATAGTTTCAGGATTATCTTAGAGATAATGGGATTTTATCTCAATGGACTCCACCATATACACCACAACACAATGGTGTATCTGAAAGGAGAAATCGAACACTATTAGATATGGTTCGATCAATGATGAGCCGAGTGGACTTGCCTAAGTCCTTTTGGGGATATGCACTAGAAACTATTGTTTATGTGTTAAACAGAGTTCCTAGTAAATCGGTTGATGTTACTCCATATGAGATGTGGAATAACAAGAAACCCATGCTTTCTCATATGAAAGTATGGGGTTGTCTTGCTTATGTGAAGAGGACAATGTCAGACAAACTGGATGTTAAGTCTGACAAATGTTTATTTGTGGGATATCTAAAAGAAACATTTGGATATTATTTCTATCATCCCTTAGAACAAAAGGTGTTTGTTTCAAGGCATGCTGTCTTCTTGGAAAGAGAATTTCTCCTACGAGAGGATAGTGGGAGTAAAATTGAACTTGGTGAAGTTCAAAACCCACAAATAGATGATGATCAACCGGTTGAACCCGAAACTGAATTTCATAATGATGAGATTGTAGTTGAACCTGATTATACACAAAATCCTAAAAGATCTACTAGGATGCGTTCTATCCCTGTGAGATATGGATTTCACATTAATTCGGATAGAGGCATAACTGTAGTAGAGGACAATGAGCCTACAAGCTATCAAAAAGTTTTGAATAGTTCAGAACGTGATTTATGGTTTAAGGCTATGCAGTCTGAAATGGACTCCATGTATGAGAATAAAGTATGGACTTTAACACAACCACCTGAAGGGATAAAACCCATAGGGTGCAAATCGGACTTCAAAAAGAAGACCGACATGGAAGGTGATGTCATGTAATATGTCTACTTTTTAGTGTGTTTTCTCTTATTTATGTAACTAAGTATGTAATATTATGTGTATTTTATGTGTTTATGTTCAATTTATGAGTTTATGTGTGGTTTTAGGTTAAAGATGGTGAAGTGTGAAGAAGAATGAAGAGTTGGTAAAGATTCAAAGATGAAGATCACGAGTCGTGAAGTGGATCATGACTCGAACAAGAATTCACGAGACGGACTGGAGATTCACGAGTGAGGCAGAGAAGAAAGGCTCACGACTTGGCATCTTGTTCATGAGTTGTGAAGTAGATCATGACTCAGAAGGAGGCTCACGAGACCAGAAGATTAGGTGAAGTAGATAACAACTCGTGAGGATGTTCACGAGTCGGACAAGAAACTGCTTCTCAAACATCGTGACTTTTGGACCCGATTTTTCAGCCAAACATTATGTCTTTTCAGAGTGGCCTTTCATGGTTTCTGAGGGGACATATCTGTAGAGTTAGACTCTATATAAATGGGAGAAAAACTCTGGTTAAATGATCGGAAAAAATCAAAAGAAATTTTCATTGTTTACTTAAGAACATTTTTTTAGTTGCTTTTGGACATTTCTTTTTACTTAGTTTTTAGAGGATGACCAAAGAACAAAGTCAAAGGAATAAGATATATATCAGAAGGTCTAAATAGAAAGTAAACCCTGGGGAGTGATGAATTTCTTTTCTCTTATTTCATTTCTATTGTAAATTTGTATTTGGCTAAGTTCTTTTGATACATTATAACTACTTAATTCAATTTATTTTTCATCTAGTTATCTTTGTTTTATGAATGTTTATTCTCTTACGTATGAAGTGTAATTTAAATTTATTTGAGTACTTCAATTTTCTCATTATGCTTGATCATCATAATTAGCATGTTAGTCATTTAATTCGCAATGAGAATTGGAATTCTTTGATGGAAAGACAAATAAAATTTACTTGAAGCATTGAATTCACTTAGAGATAAGGAATTCACTTTAAGGGATTAAAGAATTGGCATTGAACTTCATAGTTTTTATTTATCTCTATAATGTCATTAGAATGCTTATAGACTCTAGGAAAAAACACCTTTAATGACAATGAGAATTGCTTTAAAGAAACTTGGCTAAATTCTCCAATCATATCATGCATACAATTATTATATGATTCAAAGAACAAAATTGTTTACTTGGCTATAATGTATGTTCATTCCATCTTTTAAGTAATCTATTATCCAAAATTAACTTAATATATTTTAAGTAGTTTAACTATTACATTAATTGCATGATTCCAATTAAAATTGTTACCTATCCATCTACTTGTTGTTGCTTCAATACAAAATTTACCCCGTTCCCTTTGGAACGATACTCTACTCATCCTATACGCAGTCTAATAAGACTAAGGGTTCAAATAAATTCCCATCAAATTTTGGCGCCGTTGCCGGGGAACGGTTAAATGAATTTTTATTGATTGATACAAAAGAGTAGATGTTTTAGGATTGTATGATATAAATTAGTTATTAGATGTATGAATTCTTATATTGTGTTTGTTTGTTTTAGAATTAGAGTTTTTGTAATGATATTAGGCTAAAAGTATTCTTAATTCTTGTAAGGAACTTAGAAGGAAGCAACAAGAGGAACTTAGATTGCAATTAGAAGGAGGAAAAACTGCTAAGTTGGAAGCGAGCCATAATATTCCAATTATGGCGGGAGAAGAAAGGAGAACGCTTGGTGATTTTGCAATGCCCAATATTTCGGAGAGTTTTAGAGGAATAGTGGCATCGACTATTGCAAATAACAATTTTGAGATCAAACCGGCAGTCATTCAAATGGTGCAAAATAACCAATTTGGAGGTTTGCAAGCGGAAGACCCTTATGCTCATATTCTTGCTTTTCTTAATATGTGTGCTACATTTAAAATTAATGGAGTGAGTAATGATGCAATTAGACTTAGGTTATTTCCATTTTCTTTAAAAGAAAAGGCCCAAATTTGGCTTGCTAGCATACCTAGTGAGACAATCACTACTTGGGATCAATTAAAACAAGCTTTTCTTCATAAGTATTTTCCACCACATAAAACAGTAAAATTTAGGAATCAAATCTCTACTTTTAAGCAATTACCTAATGAAACCATTTATACCTCTTGGGAAAGGTTTAAGGAACTCCAACGACAATGTCCTCACCATGGCTTGCCGGATTGGATGATTCCTCAAATCTTTTATAATGGGTTAATGGAGGAAAATAGAAATATTATGAATGTTGCTTCAGGTGGAAAATGGTTGGAGAAAACTGCTAAGGAAGCTGAAAATTTGTTGGAAGAACTAGCCTCACAAGGATACATGGGAGAAGAACCCACTATGGCAAAGGCTAAGGGATTTTTGGAATTGGATTCCATTAATCTTTTGACGGCTAAGGTATAAGTTTTAACAAAAATGGTAAGTAATTCTCACTCCAATGTTGAAAATGTTAGTCAAGTATGTGAGAAATGTGGTGGACCTCATATGTCTGTTAATTATAGTGAAGGGTTTAGTGAGGATGTAAGTTTTGTTTAAGGGAACTATAACCAAAGGATGGGTCAAAATTCTAATTATTACAACCCTCAATGGAGAAACCATCCCGGTTTTTCTTGGTCTAACCAAAATGCCTAATTGAACCCTTCAAATAATAATCTTATGAACAAATTACCAAATCCCTCGACTTTTCCAAATAAACCACCTTTTAACCCCCAACAACCTAAATCCCATTTAGAGAGTTTGATGGAGCAATTTGTTAACCATCAAATGACTACTAACAAGCAAAATGAGGAACAATTTAGGCAAATAAATACTAAAATTGACGAACTTGTCGCTCATAATAAGATGCTTGAAACCCAATTGGCTCAACAAGCCACTTATAGTCCTAAACCTTTAGGCAAGCTCCCAAGTCAACCTGAGTTTTTGCCTCATGAATCGCTTCAATCCATTATGTTAAGGAGTGGGAAAAAGATTGAGAGTAATATTAAAGGTAATGAGAATCTTATTATGAATGATGATCATATTTTGGATGTGAGTAAAGATGTGATAAATAAGGTTAAAGAACCTAAAGAAAAGATATCCTCATCTAAAGAAGATGAACCTAACGTTAATTTGAATGTTTTGCCATTTCCTCAAAGATTTATTAGGAGAAATCTTGATAAGCAATTTGGCAAGTTTCTGAATTATTTGAAGGAACTTACTATAACTATACCCTTTGTGGATGCAATTAAGGATATGCCTTCATGGGCAAAATTTTTAAAAGAAATTGTGAGTCACAAGGATAAGCTTGAAGAATATGGGTATGTTTCTTTGGTAGAAGAATCTAAGGCTATGTATTCTAAATATCCACCTAAGCTAAAGGATCCGGGTTGTTTTACGGTTTCATGTGTTATAGGTGGCACATATTTTGATAAGGCCCCATGTGATATGGGTGCTAGTGTTAGCCTTATTCCTTAATTTATAAAAAGCTTGATTTGGGTGAATTAAAGCCTACCAATATGTGCTTATCAATGGCGAATAAGTCTATTTCACACCCTATAGGTATATTAGAAAATGTTCCTGCCAAAGTGGGTAAATTTGTGATTCTTGCGGATTTTTTTGTGCTAGAAATGGATGAAGATCCTAAAATTCCAATTTTGTTTGGTAGGCCTTTCTTAATTACTGCTGGGGCTATTTTTGATATGAAAAATGGTAAAATTTTTCTTGAAGTTAATGGCGAAACAATTGAGTTTAATGTTTTTGGAATGGTTAAATCTTCACCAATAGAAGTGGCAAATAGAATTGATTCTTATGATATTCTTGATGAGTGTATTGATAGTGTTGTAAATGATTGTTTGAGTCAAAACCCTATTGCACCTTATTGTTTAAATGAAAGTTGTGATGAGGTTTTGCAAGTTGCTTCATATCCTTTCCATAGAAAGTTCTCAAGGTTTGAGTCTTTGAGAAAGGATGAGGAGATGCCATCAAAGACTTCTAAGGAGGAAGTTAAGCTTGAACTTAAGCCATTACCAACAAGTTTAAGGTATGAATTTTTAGATTCAAAGTTTTAATTACCATTCTTTGTTAATTCATCAATTGATAAGCTTAATGTGAGTGCTTTACGTGATATTTTACTTGCTCATCGAAATGCCATGGGATATTCAATTAGTGATTTAAAAGGGATTGCACCTAAACTTTGTATGCATAGAATTTTGTTAGAAGAGGATTCTAAGCCATCTATTGAAGGTCAAAGAAGGCTTAATCTTACTCTTAAAGAGGTTGTAAGGAAAGAGATAATCAAATTGCTTGATAATGGCATAATTTATTCCATAAGTGATAGCACGTGGGTGAGTCCAATTCAAGTTGTCCTTATGAAGGGTGGCTTGATTGTAATTCGTAATAATAGCAATAATTTAATTCCTACTAGGACTATCACGGGTTGGCATATGTGTGTGGACTATAGGAAATTAAATAAGGCCACAAGAAAGGACCATTTCCCTTTACCATTTATTGATCAAGTTATAGAAAGATTGGCTAATTTTTCTTATTTTTGTTTCTTAGATGGGTTAAGTGGTTTCTATCAAATACCTATACATCCACATGACCAATCTAAGACAACTTTTACATGCTCATATGGAACTTTTGCATTTAGGCGAATGCCTTTTGGTTTATGCAATGCACCAGCCACTTTTCAAAGATGCATGTTCTCTATATTTAGTGATCTTATTGATCAATGTGTAGAAGTTTTCATGGATGACTTTAGTGTGTATGGCACTACTTATGAGAATTGTTTATCTAATCTTTCTACGGTGCTTGATAGATGTATGGAGCATGGCTTGGTTTTAAATTGGTAGAAGTGTCATTTCATGGCACAAGAGGGCATTGTTTTAGGACATTTAGTTTCTAATAGGGGGATTGTGGTTGATAGAGCTAAAATTGAAATTATTGCTAATTTGCCTCCTCCTAAAAATGTTAGAGATGTTAGAAGCTTTCTAAGACATGTTGGACTTTATAGAAGGTTCATAAAAGATTTTTCTAAGATAGCTAAACCCTTATGCACATTACTAGGCAAAGATATTGATTTTCATTTTGATGAGGCATGTCTTAAATCTTTTGAAACTCTTAAACATGCTCTTGTCACTTCATCGGTGTTGCAACCACCAAATTGGGAGCAACCTTTTGAATTAATGTGTGATGCTAGTAATTATGCAATTGGGGCTATTTTAGGGCAAAGAATTGATGGGCAACCTTCTGTTATTTATTATGCTAGCAAATTACTAGATGATGCCCAAATTAACTACTCCACAACTGAAAAAGAACTCTTGGCTATTGTGTAAGCTTTTGATAAATTTAGGTCTTATCTTGTGGGGCAAAAAGTAATTGTTTATTCTGATCATGCTGCCCTCAAGTATCTCTTAAGTAAGAAAGATGCTAAGCCTAGATTGTTAAGATGGATATTAATGCTACAAGAGTTTGATTGGGAAATAAGGGATAAAAAGGGAAAGGAGAATTTAGTTGCTGACCATTTATCTAGGTTAACCCAATGTGTTTTGCAAGATAATGATGATGGGGTACCTATTGATGAATCTTTTCATGAGGAACATCTTTTTCGGGTAGTTTCCAAGGAAATTCCCTGGTTTGCTGATATAGCAAACTATTTAGTAAGTGGTATGCTTTCCTATGGTTTAGATTATAGGCAAAGGAAAAAATTCTTTCATGATGCGAAGTTTTACTATTGGGAAGAGCCTTTATTATATAGGAGATCTGGAGATGGATTGATTAGGAGGTGTATTCCTCATGAAGAAGTTGGTGAAGTATTGGCTCATTGTCATTCTTATATTGTAGGTGGTCACTTTGGGGTTTCTAAGACAGCTTCTAAGGTTTTGCAAGCTGGTTTTTGGTGGCCTACATTGTTTAAGGATGTTAAGGACTTTGTACTTAGATGTTTTAAATGCCAAAGAATGGGAAATTTGTCTAGGAGGAATGAAATGCCTTTACATGGTATTTTGGAAGTTGAATTGTTTGATGTTTGGGGTATGGACTTTATGGGACCATTTCCTAGTTCCTTAGGAAATAGATATATTCTAGTCATGGTAGATTATGTATCTAAATGGGTGGAAGCAATTCCAACCATTGCTAATGATGCCAAAGTGGTTAAGAAGATGCTTAAGAAGGTTATATTTCCTAGATTTGGAACACCTAGGGCCATTATTATTGATGGTGGGTCTCATTTTTGCAATAAAGTTATAGAGCAATTATTGAGAAAATATAATGTGACTCATAAAATTGCTACACCTTATCACCCCCAAACTAGTGGACAAGTTGAGGTTAGCAATAGAGAGCTTAAGTGGATATCGGAGAAAATAGTCTCTAGATCAAGAAAAGATTGGGCACTTAAGCTAGATGATGCTCTATGGACATATAGAACAGCTTTTAAAACTCCTATAGGTCTTACTCCTTATCAATTGGTTTATGGTAAGTCTTGTCATTTGCCTGTTGAGATTGAACATAAAGCTTATTGGGCAACTAGGGTGTTGAATTTTAACATGCAACAAGTTGGTAGGAAGAGATTGCTTCAATTGCAAGAATTAGAGGAGCTTCGTATGAATGCATATGAAAATGCTAAGTTATATAAGGAAAGAACTAAATCATGGCATGATAAACACATATCAAAGAAAGAATTTCAAGTTGGTGACATGGTTTTGTTGTATAATTCTAGATTGAAGCTATTTCCTGGAAAATTAAAGTCTAGATGGTCGGGTCCTTTCAAAGTCGTTCAAGTTTTTCCTTGTGGAGCTATTGATATTGCTAATGATAAAGGGGAGGTTTTTAAGGTTAATGGACATAGATTGAAGCCTTATTTCATTGGTGATGCATTGGTTCCTACGCAACAAGTATCTTTGTTGAATTGTTCTTTTAAATAATAATATTTTTGTTTATAATTAGCTCTTTTGGTTTTGATTTTGTAGTTTTATGATTTGTTTTGGTTAAGTCTTAAGTATTTTATAGTCTACATTTCTATTAATTTATTTTTCTTTTGTAATTTTAACTTTTGGATTGAGGTTGGTATGATTTTGCAGAAAACAAAAAAAAAAGAAGTATTGTCATGTTCACGAGTGCAGTTCAACTCGTGAACATGTTCATGAGTATTCCAGAGACTGCAGCATACCGAGTTGTGAATTTTCGTTCAAGTTATGAACTTGTTGCACGAGTAACATAGAGAGGAATTGCTCACGAGTTGTGAAAGGCTGTCCGACTCGTGAACCTATTCCTCAGATGCCTGCATTCCTTTATTCACAAGTCGTGACATTTATGACGACTCGTGAACATTTTTCTCTTGTGCAAAATTACTTCATTCATCACAAGTCGTGATACTTCCTCCGAATCGTGATTTACTGTTCTCGATGTCCCAAGTCGTGATTTTTACTTTTTCTCTTATTTTTAATTTATTTTATCTTTCTTTAAACACTTACTAATTTCCATTTGTCCTCTTTGCGGTTATTATTTAGTTTAACTGCCTTTAATTAGGTTCACTTACATGGGGGGAACAATTATAAATTTAAAACCTAGGGTTTGCGAAACAACACACCGTTTCATTTTCCCCCTCACTTCTATATAAATACTGCAGTTATTTCTTTCTTTCTCTACATAGTTCTTTTCTCTTATTTCACTCGTGCATTTCACTATATACACACTCTATTCCTATTCTCTTTTCATTTTCTTGTTGTTCTCTTTTACTCCTCTTTCTCTATGTGTTTCTCCTACCTTTCTCTTCCTACATTACTATTTTCACATTTCTTTCTCTGCCTCATTCTCTTTAACAACAATGTTGAGAACCAAGAATGCCTCAACTTCAAAGGGTCAGCAAGGGGGAGATGAAACGCAACTAGCAAGTTTACAGGCCGATTTTGGTTCACCCTTTCCCCTTTCATCTATCCATGAAGGTAATAGGTTCCTTGTTCTTAAGGATAGAACAATCTCTCAATGTAAATATTTCCCAAATTCTTTGCTAGAACAAGTGGGTTTGCTTGATGAAGTGAATGAGATGTTATCTCAATATGGCTTATTGCATTTTGTTAATATGCATGAACAGTTCTATACTGATTTAGTCTTGGAATTTTACACCGATTTGAAAGAAAATGCTAACAATCCTAGACTTGTGGACTTTCATTTGAATGGCATTGATGATACACTTACATATTTTATGATGTATCACATTTTTGGCTTTAAACCATCTGGATTATGTGATCCACCTAAGAGTTACAGGCCTAACATTTGTTTCAATATATACTACCCATATATCGTTCTTATTGGAAGGAACTTCCAAGCACCTCTATGCCACAAGTGGATGCTTTGGAGAGTACTTCGGAAGAGTCAAGGCCATCGGAGCAAGGGAAAAGTGATGATCCTATGGAGGATACCCCTAGTCATGCACCTGCTTTTTCACCTACTGCTGGATCTTCTTCCAATGTTAACCTTTCCATGTTGCAAAACCAGTCCACCATCCAACATCAGCTCACTTCCTTGGAGCAAGTTACCTCACAATTGGTTCGACATCAATGCCGCCTTGAGCACAAGGTGGATGCCATTATTGACCAATTGGGCTATGTGGTGTCTTCGTCTCCGCCTTCACCATAATCTTTAGGGGAGTTTTCTTTCCTCTATTTTCTTTAGTTGTTTCTTTTTGTTTTTGTTTTTGTTGTTTATATTTTGTTCCTTCACATTGAGGACAATGTGTGTTCTAAGTGTGGGGGAGCATCATAAACCTTATGTGTGTTGTTTGTTTTTGTTTGTCCTTTTCTTTATTTAGACTAACCTTTTTTCGTAGGTTTTATTAGAAGTATTGCTCATATTGTATGTAATAAAGGTTGTTATGAAGAGTCATTTACCTTCTATGCTCATTTGATTAGTTTTTCAAGGCTTTTGGTATGTGTTTTATGTTTTCAAGTTATCTCTTTTTACTTATTTCAACATTTTAGGTTGTTTAGTCTCTTTACTAACTATGCTTTAAGGTTAGAATTTGCTCATTTAGCTTAAGATTTTAGGGTTTTGTTGCCTCATGGAAACTATAGCCATAATACTTACCTTTAGGCCTTTCAATAATGGATGAGGACTAGCAAAATAAAATGAAAAAAAATAATGAAAAAAAATAAGCAAGATGCATACTCAGAAGCTTAATTAAGTATGGGATAGAGCATAAAACGCACCCAATACTACATTCTCTTGCTATTTTAAAATTCATGGGATAAAGTCTAAAAGTATACCCATGCTAAAAAATGAAAAAAAATGAAAAAAATGCAGTCTAAAAATGCCATGAGATGGGTTTAAAGGCATGAGTGCTTTAATATTGTCCAAAAAGGCAACTATAGTCTTAAACTCTTAAGTTTGATGATCAATTTTCTTTCTTGGGCATGGTTAGTCTTAAGACTTTATATTCTTGATGTTGGATTTAATAAACTTAGGTGACTTGATAATTTAGAATGCATGTTTTAAGTCTTGATTTACTGCTATTTTGAGTATTAAAGGGTTTGACTTCATCTCAATCTTATTTTAAGTGAAAATTGAGCAATGCTTTATAATTTAACTTACTTAGTTTAACTTGGGATTAATTTTTCTCACATTTCTCTTGCTTGGGGACAAGCAAGGTTTAAGTGTGGGGGAATTTGATGTCATGTAATATGTCTACTTTTTAGTGTGTGTTTTCTCTTATTTATGTAACTAAGTATGTAATATTATGTGTATTTTATGTGTTTATGTTCAATTTATGCGTTTATGTGTGGTTTTAGGTTAAAGATGGTGAAGTGTGAAGAAGAATGAAGAGCTGGTGAAGATTCGAAGATGAAGATCACGAGTCGTGAAGTGGATCACGACTCGAACAAGAATTCACGAGATGGACTGGAGATTCACGAGTGAGGCAGAGAAGAAAGGCTCACGACTCGACATCTTTTTCACGAGTCGTGAAGTAGATCATGACTCGGAAGGAGGCTCAAGAGTCCAGAAGATTAGGTGAAGTAGATCACGACTCGTGAGGATGTTCACGAGTCGGACAAGAAACTGCTTCTTAACATCGTGACTTTTACACCCGATTTTTCAGCCAAACATTATGTCTTTTCAGAGTAGCCTTTTATGGTTTCTGAGGGGACATATCTGTAGAGTTAGAATCTATATAAATGGGAGAAAAACTTTGGTTAAAGGATCGGAAAAAATCAAAAGAAATTTTCATTGTTTACTTAAGAACATTTTTTTAGTTGCTTTTGGACATTTCTTTTTACTTAGTTTTTAGAGGATGACCAAAGAACAAAGTCAAAGGAATAAGAGAAATATCAGAAGGTCTAAATAGAAAGTAAACCCTGGGGAGTGATGAATTTCTTTTCTCTTATTTCATTTCTATTGTAAATTTGTATTTAGCTAAGTTCTTTTGGTACATTATAACTACTTAATTCAATTTGTTTTTCATCTACTTATCTTTGTTTTATGAATGTTTATTCTCTTACATATGAAGTGTGATTTAAATTCATTTTAGTACTTCAATTTGCTCATTATGTTTAATCATCATAATTAGCATGTTAGTCATTTAATTCGCAATGAGAATTGGAATTCTTTGATGGAAAGACAAATAAAATTTACTTGAAGCATTGAATTCACTTAGAGATAAGGAATTCACTTTAAGGGATTAAAGAATTGGCATTGAACTTCATAGTTTTTATCTATCTCTATAATGTCATGAGAATGCTTATAGACTCTAGGTAAAAACACCTTTAATGACAATGAGAATTGCTTTAAAAAAACTTGGCTAAATTCTCCAATCATATCATGCATACAATTATTATATGATTCAAAGAACGAAATTGTTTATTTGGCTATAATGTATGTTCATTCCATCTTTTAAGTAATCTATTATCCAAAATTAACTTAATATATTTTAAGTAGTTTAACTATTACATTAATTGCATGATTCCAATTGAAATTGTTACCTATCCATCTACTTGTTGTTACTTTCATACAAAATTTACCCCGTTCCCTTTGGAACGATACCCTACTCATCCTATACGCAGTCTAATGAGACTAAGGGTTCAAATAAATTCCCATTAGAAGGTAATATAGTTACCTATAAAACTCGTTTAGTAGCAAAAGGTTATCGTCAAAAAGAAGGTATTGACTATGACGAAACTTTTTCTCCTATAGCGATGCTTAAGTCTATAAGAATACTTTTAGCCATTGTAGCTCATTATGATTATGAGATTTGGCAAATGGATGTGAAGACAACTTTCCTTAATGGAAATCTTACTGAAGATGTGTATATGACACAACTAGAAGGATTCACATCAGGAAATGGCAAAAAGGTATGCAAGCTTCAAAGATCCATTTATGAATTGAAGCAAGCCTCTAGGAGCTGGAACATACGATTCAATGAGACAATCAAAGAGTTTGGTTTCTCACAGAATGAAGATGAACCTTGTGTGTATAAAAGGGTCAGTGGGAGTGCAATTGTCTTCCTAGTTCTATATGTGGATGACATATTGATCATGGGAAATGACATTTCTCTTCTCCAATCTGTTAAAATATGGTTATCCAAGCAATTCTCCATGAAAGACCTCGGAGAAGCATCCTATATTATGGGAATAAGGATCTATAGAGACAGATCCAATAGGTTGCTAGGTCTTTCTCAGAGTACATATATAGATAAATTATTGAAGAGGTTCAATATAGATCTCTCTAAGAAAGGGTTTATACCCATGGTGCATGGGAAACACCTTTCTAAGTCTATGTGTCCGCAGACACTAGAAGATAGAGAGAGCATGAATAGAATACCATATGCATCTGCAATTTGTTCTATCATGTATGCCATGTTATGTACACGTCCAGTTGTAGCATTTGCTTTGAGTGTCACATGCAGATTCCAATCCAATTTTGGAGAGGAACATTGGGCAGCTGTTAAGAATATCCTTAAGTACTTGAGAAGGACTAAGGATATATTCTTAGTATATAGAGAGGGCAGTTTGGAAGTAAATGGGTATACAGATGCCAGCTTCCAATCTGACAAAAATGATTGTAAATCACAGTCTATTTATGTGTTCATAATGAGAGGAGGACCAGTTAGTTGGAAAAGTTTCAAACAAGAAACAATTGTTGATTCCACGACGGAAGCTGAGTACATTGCTGCTTCAGAAGCAGTCAAAGAAGCAATCTAGATCAAGAAATTCATAACTGAACTAGGAGTGGTGCCTAGAATTATTTATCTGATTCCTTTATATTGTGACAACAATGGAGCCATTGCGCAAGCAAAGGAACCACGGTCTCATTAGCAATCCAAGCATGTTCTCAGACGCTACCATCTCATAAGGAAAATAGTAGCTAGAAATGATGTGAAAATAGAAAGGGTTCCCACAGATGACAATGTGACAGATCCCCTCACTAAAGCACTTTCCCAGATTAAGAATGATCACCATATAAATAGCATGGGTTTGAGACATATGAGTGATTGGCTCTAGTGCAAGTGGGAGATTGTTAGAGAGTATGCCCTAGAGCTCATGTAATAGGGATGTTTTTCATATGTATAAAATTTATATTCTTAATAAAAGGCATTATTCATTTATTAATGCTATGTTTAAATACATAAGTTTGTAAATCTTAAATTAATAAATGAAGTCCTAGACATTATAAACACAGTGCAAAGGCAATCATGAAGGTGTTCATGATGTGAGATGTCTATTGTATGCAAATGTGTTAATATCTAAATATCCCTAGTCATAGAATTAACAAGATAGGCCATTGTTAATTCTGATAGACTAGCACATGTTATGCTTCTTGAATGGTTCAAGCAGTGGTTCTCATAACTGTGATTATGGAAGATAATCAAATCTAACATGTGGATGCTTGTTAGAAGAACAAGTTCATTGGAGACCTACAAAGAGAATCCTCACATGGATATTAAATCTATGTCAATGAGGAATCTCTTCATAGTGGTTGTGCAAGTATCCTTAGACTTGAGATCACCAAAGTTATCTTAAGTAACAAGTGGTATACTTTGACTCCATAACTGATTACTTCCAACTGGGAGTGAACATAGTTAGGAGATTGGGTATATCATGACCTACTTGAAGATAGTTGAGTGATTGACAAAGGATTCACCATCCCAGATTTAATAAGGGAAGTTATCTCGCATGATTCTATAATTACCTTGTTCAGAGAATCTTTGGCCAGAGTAAGATGCCAAGATGGATAGAGATTCATGGAGGGCATTTTGGGAACAATGGTTGAATTAATATAACATACATAATTAGATTTATATGAGTTGACAGAAATCCATACTCAGAATCTAATTGAGATAATAGTGGTGAAAGGAGTAATTGCATGGTAATTGTTTCTATGAAAGGGTATAGTCAAACCACATGACTTTCCTAACATTTGGGAAGTCATGATGCCTAGCTAGAGGCCAATCATGACTTGTATAATGATGTATCAAAAATATCAATGGGGATTGATAAAATGATTTGAAGGAGTTTAAATCATGTGAGTTTTGGATAGAACTCACAATTACATATTATACTGCCAATATGGACAGGAACCCAATAGGTCACACACATATAGAGAAAAGGATAAAATGGTAAAATGAAAAGGATAATAATATTTGATATTATTATGAGGGTAGAGAAGTGAATAAGATAATAATTAATTAAAGAGTTTAATTAATTATGATTAAATAAAATTGTCCACGAAACTTTTTAGAAATGTTCTGTAAATTGGACCTAATTGAAATAATGTATTTCATGATTAATTATTATTGTCTGATAAGTGTTATAGGACTACTATAAGTGTTATAGGACTAATATAATAATTAATAAGTCCATTGGAGAAGTTATAAAAGGGGCCAGAGGAATAGAGCTGGTGTGAAAGCCCTTTTGTAGAGGGCCACACGCCAAATCCATACAGAAGGCCTTAATGGCCTATTTATTGGACCAAATTAATTTATATATGTTACATAAGTGTTATAGAACCTACATATTTAATTTGGTTGGATTTGGAATTCATTTGGGTATTTAAATCCAATTAGTTGCATAAAGGGCCTAGTTTGTGGGTTTTGTGCATAGTCTTTTATGAAAAGGTTTAATTTGGATTTAATTAAGCCCAAATAATTATAATTATTTCCAGAGGCCCAATTAATAATTCTCCAGAAATTTTAAAGAGCCCAATCTCATTAGAAGTTGAAATTTTAACCTGACTATAAAAGTCCAACTAATAAGGAATTAGGGTTAAGTGATTAAACACACAAGAAAGTCTTTTATTCTAACTCTCTCTCCCTTTTGCGCCAACTCCTAAGCTAGCTCTTGGGAATTTCGGCCAGCCCTAGTTACACACCAATTAGTTGGTTCAATTTATCCTTCTCTATGTGGATTACTCATTGGAGGTGTTCGATTTTGGACATTTTGGTTTGCGACAATCCGGTGCGAAGTAAAATCAACTGTTCAACAAAAATTAAAGGTGATTTTTCTTATTCACATATAGTTATATTGTATATTCATGGCAAGATCAATAATATTGGTTAAAAAATTTTAAAATTCCGCTCATGTATGCGATGCATGTAACCAATAAATTCCAAGAGACTCCATATAGGTTAGTGTATGGGAAAGCATTTCATCTTCCTATTGAGTTAGAGCATAGGGCATATTGGGCAATCAAGACTTGAATTATGACATGAAAGATGCTGGGTTAAAAAGGTGTTTGCAATTAAATGAACTTGATGAATTGCGTCTTTTTGCTTATGAAAATGCACGTTTATATAAGGAAAGGTCTAAGAAATGGCATGATGCTCACATTAAGTATAAAAGCTTTAAGAGTGGGGATAAGGTTCTACTTTTCAATTCTCGCTTGAAATTATTCCCTGGAAAATTGAGGTCTAGATGGAGTGGACCTTTTGTAGTAACTCAAGTTTTCGACCATGAATATCTAGAACTAAAAAATAATGAAGGAGACTTGTTTAAAGTTAATGGGCATCGATGTAAAATATATTTTGATGGAGTATATGAGAGTAAAGAGGTATCTTTTATCTCTTTAAAATTGGCTTAGTGTTATTCATATATTTTTACTTTCTATTGTTTTTAAGTGAATAATTTTATTTTTCTTTGTTTATTACCTTATTTAGAATACTTACACATTTTTATTATTTGTATTTTATAGGTATTTATGTGTGCTTTATTTGTTTTGTCATAATTTTCTATTTCCATTTGATTATATAAAAAAAAGAAAAAAAAATTAAAATTTAAGTCATGAAAATTTCATCATTGTCGCAAGCACGACAAGGATGAGTGGGACGGATCACAGGACTCTATCACGAGCGCGCCCTGTTCGCTCTCACGACTGCTGAATAGGGAGATTAGGCATTTAGGCACTGTTGCGAGCGCGAAAATCTTCGCAAGCTCGCTATGTTTAAATACCATGTCTTGTCGTGAGCGCGACAATGTCGTGAGGTCGCGATAGGACATGGGATTCGAATTTCTAAGATTTTTAGCTGCCTTTTCAGCTGCCCCTATATATAGTTAAAACCCTAACCTAACCCTTCACCTTCCCTCATTCAGCTATTCATAGTTTTCTACGTTTTTCTCTCAAGGTTTTGGGTTTTTCTCCTCTTTCTTTCTTCTTTTTACTTGCTTTTGTAAAGAGTTTAGTTGGGTTTGTTTGTTTCTTTTTCTTCTTCCTTTATTTTTTCGATTGTAGCTGGGGGTACACAAGACGTTATCATGGTACGCACAAAATCCATAGGGTGCAAGGATAAGCAACCTATTGCAAAGCCAAGCTCTCCGCCAATGCCGCCTTTCGAGTATCTTCAAGCCAGGTTTGAGTATTCCATTCCTATATACTCTAAAGAAGAAGGCAAAAAGTTTAAGTTTTTTGACACAAAATCATATGTGGGCATGTTGCATTTAGACAATGATTTGATTACGGATTTAGGTCTAACTACCCAATTTGATAAGTATATCAAATACATGAAATGGGAGAAATTTTATGTTATGAATTTGCCTATTAGGAGGGACTGGGCTATAGAATTTTTTGTCACCTTGGCATATGTAGACAATAAAAAGACTCAATTTAAATTTAGACACCAGGGTGCTGAGTTTATATTTGGTTTTGAAGAAATGCATGATTGGTTTGATTTTCCTTTGAAAGGAAAATGTTTTAATGCCAATTTGTTTGATCATCGGTCGATTTGGACAACAATCACTGGCTTAAATGAATTTAATAACAAAAATGCATCTAATCGCCTTATTAAGGATAATGGGTTGTTTCTCTTTCATAAATATTTATGCCATGCCTTATTTGGATAAGTAGAAAGCACAAAGGTGCAAACCAAAGATTTGTTTGTGCTTGATTTGTTATTATCACGTAAGACACCTTGTTCAATAGATTTTATTTTTGATGGGCTATATCATGCGTCCATTGCTAAAACAAAAACAGTAGGCATGTATCACATGGTAACCGGAATCATTTTAGGGTGTTTAGGTGATTTAGGCAATTTTGTTTTGGATGAAAATGAGCGTGTAACTTTAATGGATATCTGTTATCTGTGTAACTCCCATATTTTAGATAGAGGCGCTTGGTCTCCGCAGTTTTTATCACATTTTACATAGGAAACGAGTACTAGTCATGCCAAAGGAAAAAGGAAAGCACCTGAAACGTCAACTACTGCTGCATCTGGTGATTCATATAGTACTGATGATGAAGACGCAGCTGCCCCTACTAGTGATTTCGATGTGGGCCTAGCTGATAGTGGTGCGCCAAGTGTTGGTGCTGAGCAAGAGGACGTTGCTAGATTGCAACAAGTCCTGTCTCGTTTGGATGGAATTGATGCTGCAAATCAAAGCATGGCGGCACGGATGGATTCCCTTGAGGCAACTATCAAACAAATGCACAAAAGTCATAAGAGCCTCAGCTGCAAGCTCCTTTCCTTCTTCTGCCATCAAATATTCCTTTCACTCCTTCTCTACCAGGGTCCCCAAGTGGACCATTTCAGTAATGTTCCTCTCTCCGATTTTAAGTTTTTCTTTTGTTTGTGTTTGTTTTTGTTGAGTGGTTGTGTGTTTGTTTTTATTAAATGTTTGTGTTGTGGAGTCTTCCTTACACAATGAGGATATTGTGTCCTTTAAGTGTGGGGAAGCTAGTTGTTAGTTTGCATATAGGATTAGTTTTAAATTTTTATGTTGTTTTATGGAGTTATTCTTTGTGAGCTTATTGCCTAGTAACACATGTAGATAATCTTTGCATAGTTAATTATGAGTCTATTGGATGCATCTACTAACTTAGAATTAAGGATCTTTAGTTTTAATATGATTATGCTTCCATGGATAGGCATGTTTAGGTAAAGTAGTTTGGTATATAGTTCTTTTAGACCAAGTTTCTTTATATATGTGCTTTAGAATAGTGAGTTTTGCATGATGTAGAGTTTTTTCATAGCCATGGTGAGCTTTTGAGCCTTAACACGTTAAATTTATTGTCTTACTGAGAGAATTCCTCTTGTATTCATTACTCTAGAACTTGTGTTAGATAATTTTTGAGATCACATTTAGTATATAATATGCATGAAAAATGATAAGGGCATTAGAAATGACCTATTTTAGCTTGCTTAAACAAATACCCTTTTTGACTTTAGGTAGCCATTTTGAGCCTATAACCATTTTATTCATGAGCTTATTTTGAGTAGGATATAGTATTGATATATTATAAGCATGAATCCTTTTTTATCCCTGAAGTTTAAAGCCACTAGTATTTCCATTTAAAAAAAACTCCATTAATAAAAAAAAGAGAAGAAGAAAAGAAAAGAAAAATAAAAATATGGAAGAGAAGAAGAAAAATACTACACTAGTTTGCTTTTAAAAGAAGGAAAACAAAAGTAAGAGAAGCAACTAGTTAAAGTTGAGCATAGGTGAAAACTAGTGGGAAGTGAAGAATTATTGTAAGGGGATATGGAAATTTCATTAGTACGGATAGATATCATGCTTTAGTGCAACTTTTGCAATACAAAGTCTTATTTGTTTGAGTATTTGCTATGTTTTTCCACATAAATGAGCTACTTAACCCAAAATTGTTCCTACCCTAACCTAAGCCAAGCTATAACCCTTTAAAGACCTTTTTGATTTTGTGCATTATGTTATGCTAGTGATGGAGATTTTTATTTAATACAAGCCTATGGTATGTGGTGGTATAAGAGGAAATATGAGTTAAACACTATCCACTAAGCACTTGAGTGGTGTGAGGCCCAAATTATGAGAGAATAACTCTACATTTTGCATTACTTGCTAGGTTAGAGTACATGTTGTTAGAGATAAGGTTTTTAAGATCTTTATATAATTGTACTTTATTTTCTCTTGTTTATCCTATTGGGGGCATGAGAGTGTTAAACCTTATAGATCCAAGATTTTGTTTTGGTAGTTGTTGACATTGACTCAATAATGAATATGCTAAAGAAATCTTTCATGTGTTAATTTGTGAGAATGTCAAGAAGAACAAACTCCATATGCCATGTTTTATGTTTAAATTAAATATTTGAGCTTTGATGGTTTCTTGCATTTAGAGTTTTTGCTTGAGGACAAGCAAAAGTTCAAGTGTGGGGAATTGATATGAGCTTGAATAGCTCATAAATATTGTGTTTTAATGTGTAGTTTTGTTTAGTATTGTGTTTATTATTTTGGTATTTTATCTATATTTTGTGCTTTTTATGTGTTTTGTGTGTGTGTGGTTGTTTTTATTTATTTTGTAGGAGAAGGGAATGAATTAAAGCTTAAAGGAGTCAATTGGAAGAAGGAGAGGAATGAGAGTTGCAAGGGTTTTTTCGCAAGCACGATAAGGAGGAGAGCTCGCGACAGCAAGCGGGGAAGAGAGCCAGGCCAACAGCTAGAAGCGCGCATTATCGCGAGGGCGACAACCTAGGAGGAGAGCTCGTGACAGTCAGTGGATCCAACCAAGCATGAGCGTGTCTTGTCACGAGCGTGACAAGAGTTGCGAGGTCACGACATAGTACGGATGAGCAGTTGAATTTCTGAAGTGATGCAATTTTTTATGAACAATGGCAACTTTTGTGAAGGGTTATCTTTGAATAGCCATATCTTTTAGAGAGGCATATATATGCCATGTGAACAGATTTTTAGTGTGATTGATTTTCTGGATTTTGATTTTTGTGATCTTGAGATTTTTAGTATTTTTACTTTATCTTTTCATGACTTGAAGAGGAGACAAAAAGCAAGGGAGAAGACATCTTGTGTGAAGGGAAAAGGGTTGTGAGATCCCCTTCTCCTTATTCTTATGTTTTATTTTTCTTCCTTGTAATCTTTTACATGAATATTATGTTTGCATTTGTTTATATATGACAATTTTCTATTTCCATTTACTTAGTTAATCTTTGAGTGTAGAATTTACTATTAAAATTATATTAGTATCATTATAAGTTAAGGAAGACGACCTTAGATGTGCAATTCCTTTTCTGAAAATCAACAAAATGGTCATAAATAAGGGAGTTAGCAAGAGCAAAATCTTATTGAAAGTTAATAGAAAATTCATTATCAAAGCATAGTTTGAGAGATCACATGTGGAGATAATTGCTATAGGTTGGTAAATAATCTTAAAATGTGTTAATAAAGTTAACTGGTTCATTAACGAGAGTTGAGAATTAGTACTTTAATTGCATGTTTTAGGCAATCTAATTCATGTCGAAAGAGTGTATTAGAAATTTATTCCAACTTGGCTTACTAATAAGATTAAAAATTATAATTAAAATAATGGTATCAAATGCATGATTATTTAATTTCATAATATTTATTGTCTTCTTTGATTATACTTATCTAGGATTTAATTAATTTATACAATAGAGTAGTTAGAATTAGTTTCCACTTATGAACATCGTAAACAAGACTAAAATTGAGTAGTAATAGTGGTTAATTAAAATCAACATTTCCTCGTGGGATCGATATCTGAAGTACTATAACCAGTACACCATATACTTGCGGTATTTAAGCTTCTAGAAAAAGCATATCAGTAACTTTTCCAAATAAATCCCTTACCTCAAAATCAAGCTTCACCTCCTTTACACATGATTCCTTTCTTCTCTTTCACTTGATTTATATGCTTCTCTCTCATTTCCTTACACATGATGACAACAAGATCTTGTAATCTCTCATCAAACATCACAAATTAAAAGAAAAGAAGAAGAAATCTTTAAGGGAAACATTATCTTTGATGTTAACTCCCAAACCCTAGCATCCATCTCCAAACCATGATTTGAGAGAGAGAGAGAGAGCCTTCAAAATGCCGATCTCCATCTCTTCCCAACCCTAATTTATAGTGGGATAAATATCTTACCTAGGGAAATTTCCACAATGCCCTTATACACAATAATCTTCTAAATTTTCATTCCTTACACTTTGACTCCAAGACTTTCTAATTCACTTCAATTGTATCCTTTTCTTTAATTATAATTTAACTTAACTCATATACTTATATGCTGAAATTACCAAAATACCCCTCTTGGGACTTAACCTCGATAATTGCAAAATAATCCAATTTTACCTTAATTAACAGTAATCCTCATTAATTAACAATAATCCGATTAGGGCCATGATTGGATCCTTATAAGAACCGCCTAAACCTTTACTCTGATACCACAAAATGTAATACCCACTAATACAATCATATTAAACGTACATATAGCATACCAACCTAACTTTGAACATGCAATAGTACAGACTTAATGCAACTCCAAAAATATGGGTAAAATTTTCTTTTTAATTTTACTCAACCAATTGCAATCTTAATTCCAAGTCTACTTACTTCAATATCACTTCATTTAATTTAAATACCCAAATACAATAGTCTTTTATTAGCTGAGTTATCAACTAGTCGATTGACCTATAACAATTTTAAATACTATTCATTTGGTCAAAATTTTGGTAGCATATCAATTAAAAACTTTACTATCCAAAACTTGTAATTGAATAAATACACAGTCCAATTCAGGGTCACCACAATCTTAATTTATAATACATCCATATCCATTCAAATCCATATCAACACTATAAAGTCCATCATTTATATCTATCTAATCCAATAATATAATGCGTTCATATACATGCCATTACAAGACTAAATATTCAAAATTAATACATGCACAGGATTTTAAAATCTTATTAACATGTCTATCCAAAGAACATTCTTCACTTGGCTTGCTCCTAAAAGCGAGGTGACCTTGCTCCAAAATCCGTTAACATCCTACATGCAGTCATTAACACTACATGCTAAGCTTAAATATGCTCAATGGTGGTTACAATTCTGAAGATTTTCAAAGAACCATTTTCTTATACATAATAAATATAACAATTCCATAAATCAAGTAGCAATTTACATCACTTATAAACTAAATCACAAGTCAATTTACAATATAATCAATCAATAAATTTTTTTAGAGATAAATTACAATAAATGACATGCAATATGCAAATTGATCCTCCAATAAACACATTTAATACAAAAATATATTTGAATTCAATTAACATAAAATAATCCAAAGATTAGCTATATATTCATTTATCTTAATCATTTATGCCAATTAAAATACTTTTGACATATTACACATTTTTGTTCATTTATACCCTTAGTATAAATCTTGCAGAAATCTTCAGATAGAATATATGGGACGTGAACCCCATGGGCCCACAACAGACAGTAGCGGATAACCCTAAAGGACCAATCCATCTCAGATCAGATCAGAATAGACAGTCAGATAGAAACTATGGGAGACCATTATGATCTTACCATAACAAAGCAAGTCGCCATGACTTACACTGCGGTATAGGTGTCCCTATGGCTAGCCAACTATATCATGAGCTAGATTTGACTACCAAACTATTACTAAAGGCAATTAATTATTCAAATTCTTCAATTTTCATTCAAACACATAATATGAATTCAAATCACCATATTATGTCATTTAGGATACCACTATACCTACAGGTATCTTATATTCGTTAATTCTTTTACTCATCAATTTAACATTAAATCATTAATTATTAAACTTTAATAACAATTATACTATAATTTCGCTTTAACAGTCAATATTTCACAAAAACTTTAATAACAATTATACTATAATTTCGCTTTAACAGTCAATATTTCACAATGTCTACCATATACATAACTAATCATATACATACATTTCATTTGCAGTAGTTCACTTCTTTATATCATAGTAACAACTTATAACTTACATTATGTCATGTCACTGGCACATACATTTTTCAATCATACCTCACATTCATTCAAAAATCAATCTTAATCCACATTCCATTTTAAGTCCATACATTTACACTTTTTTTACATATACATTTATCCTCAATAATATTCTATATCACTTATCTATGTCAATTATCTTTTCTATATGCATTATGTAGCTTAACACTTAACAATTGATTAATATACATATTAATATTTATACACATTCAATTCAGCCAACATATAATTCTTACTCAAGAATTCATCCCTTTTTTTTCAACCCTCATTCATATATTTGATTTAATTACTCAATTTTTTTACAATTTCATTTCAATACTTAATATGTACCCAAATTAACATATTATATCCTTTAAAGCATCAATATACCAAAATGAAAAATTTACTAAAGTCTCATCTAAACATCAATCATGTCCAAATGTACAAAGTGCACATAATACATGATTTCAATATAAAATTCTTGAATAAATTCAAACAAAACTAATTAAATTAAATTACACTTAAAAGTTCATAACTATAAACATATGATGGCTTAAATCACGAATGACCACCTTACTCATTAAGACAATTACAAATCTAATTTTGGCCACTTACAAAATTTTTCTTCGTTATTTTTTCCCCATCATTTAAACATCCATTAAATTAGATAACTAATTGCTTAGCAATTAGGCACACTCAATTATGAATAAAACACCAATTAAAGTTCAAGTTTGATTTGGAAATAAAATAGACATTTTAATCTAAACAGGGTTTAGAGAAAATAGATTCTCGTCCTTAACTTGCATCACTAAAACCAATATGCAAACACCATTTTTTTGACAAAATGTTTTCTTAATAATTGATCGTTAATATCTAACTCTCCAATGGAAAAATTTCAATTCATTTGAATTTATATCCAAGGAGTTATAGCCTAAGAAGCACATACTGCTCTATTGACCCATCAAATGGAAAAAGCTAATGTTTTGGGAATTTTTAAGGACTTTAGAGACCGAATTAAATTATTGATATTTCTATAACATTTGTAGGCACGGATGTCCCGGTTCTAACCCAACTAGAAGCATATAATTTAGAGTTCAAAAACACAACTTATGATCAAAACAGTCACCAGAGGTCATTCACCGTTCTTTTTAGGTTTAAGTATTCTAAACATCAATTTGCACATCCATAATCATATCTCCAACATCAATTTCAACTTAAAATACAAAATCCATTAAAAACCCTAAGTTGCATAACCAAATTTTCAAACAAAATCAATGAAAATCCATAGAATTTGTAACCACTTACCTTAATTCTTTCTCTTTCACTAAAACTACTTTCTCTTTCCCTTTAACCCTTGAAGAATCTCCTCCTTCCTTTGAAATCCACTATGGCCAAAACACCCACAAATAAAATCCAATAAAACCTCACTTCAATAACTCAATTAAACCATATAATTTAACTAAAACAACTTATTATAGTTAAATGAACCCTTAAAATTAACTAGAAACCATTAAATTCACTTACCTTCAATTTCCCCAAAAACCTAACTTTCTTGATCCCTCACTTAATCTTCATCAAAATAAAAAATTAAAGGTTGAAATCATCTTCTAAAAGGGCTAAGAACAATAATCAAACTTGGATTGAAAGAGGATGGAAGAGTTATCGGGTTAGTCGAAGATAGTATTTTTCGATGATGAATAGTGACACCAAGTTAATAGTACCTACCCGAGTCAAAAAAATATTTTATTTGATTATTGGAAGGAGCATATCAGCAGGAGTTTATGGTTCAAATTTGGAGTGAAACCGAGATTAAATAGACCTTCAAAAGTTAAAAATACGATAAAATAAGTTGTTTAGTTCATATAGTAACTAGTTTAATCTAAGTTTGATTGAACCCTTAAAAATAGTAAATGAGCTCTAAAAATCACTAAAAAATTGTAAATTTGTCTAAAATAATATGTAGAATATTTTGGTTGTAAAAAGTAAATTTTTTTGTGACCTTGAAAAATTGAGTTATCAGACTGGTAAAAATAAATTGAACCGAGAAACAGTCTCTGATTAACTCAAAAATAATTATGAAGCCTAATAAAAATATTTTTACAATTATAGAAGTATTTTTTTGAGTCAATTAGAGATCGTTTCTTGGTCCGGTTTATTTTTATCAGTCCGATAACTCAATTTTTCAAAGTCACCAAAAAATTTACTTTTTACAACCAAAATATTCTACATATTATTTTAGACAAATCTGCAATTTTTTAGTGATTTTTAGAGCTCATTTACTATTTTTAAGGGTTCAGTCATACTAGTTACTATATAAACTGAACAACTTCTTTTATCATATTTTCAACTTTTGGAGGTCTATTTGATCTCGATTTTACTCTAAATTTGAACCATGAACTCCTGCTGATATGCTTCTTTCAATAATCAAATAAAATATTTTTTGACTTCGGTAGATATTATTAACCTGGTATCACTATTCACCATCGAAAAATACTATTTTCGACCAACCCGATATTTGGGCATTACAGTATGCTTCACAGATGCTTTATAGATTAAAGCAAAGCCCTTCGGGCTTGGTATAATAAACTTAAAGCTGGTTTTCTTTCCCTTGGTTTTTTAGTCTCTAATTCTAATAATTGTATGTTTACTTATGTCAAAAATAGAGTTATTATGTATGTTGTTGTCTATGTAGATGATCTTATCATCGTACAGGTAACAACAAGAAAATGGTGGATAAATCATTTTAAAATATTAGCACTCGATTTTCTATAAAAAATCTTGGTGATTTTGGCTTCTTACTAAGTGTTCATATGATACGCACATCCAATGGGTTGTTCTTTTTCCAATGCCAATGCATATTGGATTTTCTTGACCATGTTGGGATGAGTGACTACAAACCTATTTCAATGCCAATAACTATAAGTTTTTCTTTTCTTTTGGAGGATAGTGCTCATTTTAAAGATGTAAAACTTTACGAAAAGCTTGTTGGGTGTATTCAATATCTAGCATTAACATGACTGCACATTGCTTTTGCCACAAATAAATTATCTCAATTCACAAATTGTCCAACTATCAATCATTGGGTTGCTCTTAAGCTTTTACTTTGATACCTTCATAAAACTATGCACTTTAATTTATTCCTTTATCATGATTGATTAGCTTATCTACATGTAACAAAGACAACCGTACATCCATAGGTGCTCTTATTATGTATTTTGGACATACACCAATATCTTGGAGCTCCAAGAAATAACAATTTATTGCTTCCTCTTTAAAAAAAATAGAATACCAATCAATTGCATCTATAACAACTAAACTTTATTCGATAAAAAACCTTCTTTAGGAGATATCCATTCACTCAAATCATATTCCTGACATATATTACGATAATTTAGGGGCAACATACTTGTGTGCTAATTCATTATTTCACTCTTAGATGAAACACATTGAAATTGATTATCATTTTACTCAGTCTATGATTTAAAAATAAGCAATTAAAGGTGTCCTGTGTTAACTCCAAAGATCAACTTGCTGACCTTTTTACCAATCCATTGTCTCATGCACATTTTAAGAAGTTTCAATCCAAGATCAATGTCACTAATCGCCTGCCATCTTATAGGGGCATATTAGGAAACAATGAGATTATGATCCATCCATATCAATTGTTGACCTCCACTAATTATGGACCATGATATGCTTAATTTCATTCTCTGTTTACAGCGTGTAATATTTTATTTTTCCTTGTATATCCTATTTCCTTTTTATCTCTTCATATAGCTTCTGTATAAATAATTGATCAATACATCAATAATATGTGAAGCCTTATAATCATTAACTTATGTTACTTTAAAAATTATTAAGAGTAAAAAAAAACATTAGATGGTTATCAAGTTTGACATGGAGAACTCCTACGGCATGGATAATTAGAACTTTTAAAGGAAAATTCTAATCAAAATTGGTTTCTCCTTATGGTTTGTCAACAAAATCATGTTTTGGGTTAGCAATTGGTTTTGTCCAATTAAAGGCTTAGGGTAAGGGGACTCGTTACCCCCATAACTCTATCTCTTCATGACTAATGCTCTAATTACTGAGTTAACAGATTAGTCTTGAGAGGAAAATTAAAAGGTGTAAAAAATAATCTTAGGAGCCCATTTTTCACTCATATGTGTTTTAGTGATGTTCCATATTTTTAGAGAAGCATCTGCTAGGAATGCCTGTGAGATTCTTAAAATTTTAAAAGGGTACAACAAAGCTTAAGATAAAAGGATTAATTTCTCTAAATTTAGTATCTTCTTCAACAAAAAATTCTTAGAAAACATGGCTAATGACATCCTTAAATTTGTCAACATGAGACTTGTTGATGAGAATAAAAGAAAATTTGGTATCCCTTCTCTTTGGGCAAATCCAAATCACAATTATTTCAATTTTTGGTTGATAAGGTAGCTTCCAAGATGGGAGTGCAGAAAAAATGCTTTTTAAAGTTGGAATAGAACTGCTTATCAAAACCCTACATATGTGATGTCATGTTTAAGTTTGCTAAAATAGTAACAAACAAAATGAATTGTATGTGTGCAAACTTCTGGTGGGGACAGATGGAGAAATAGAACAAGCTTAGATGAATTAACTGGAGGGGACTTTTTGAAGTAAAAAAAATTAGAGGGAAGGCTTTCATGATTTAAGAATATTCAACCAAGCTCTTCTAGTGAAGCAAGCATGGAAAATGGTGGCTGATCCTACATCATAACTAGCTGTGATGTGCAGGTACCCTTAGGGGTGCCCCCTCCCCCCTCTCTCTCTCTCTTTTATTTTTCTTATTTTTTCTATGTTCCTTTTGAGTAGAAAAGGAGAAGAGAGACACTAAGGAGCACTTAGGTAGAAAGACCATTTTATATTTTGATCGTGATGCACTTTTAAGGTTAACTTGATGAAGATCTTCTACCCTGATGATCAGTTACTTTGCAATGGTCAAGGGATTTAACCAAATTCTCTATGACCTGAACCTAAAAGAAAAGGTATAACACAACGTCTTGGGGTTCTCATATTCTATTGTTGGCAATCGACCATAATATGCATTTTGTTGGGCACCAAAGGCAAGTAAGAAGGAGTAATCACCCAATAAAATATTGAAAAACAGTATTCCAATCTTATTAGGCCAAAATCAGAGAGGGTTCAAAGTCTCACACTTATTTATACCTTTGATTAGTTTAAATATGAGTTGACTTATAAATTAATTATTTTGTCTTTCTTCTCACACGGATAATCATGCAATAAATAAACATACATAAAATTGGTTATCCATTGTGGTCTCATTGGGTGGGAACATTGGTTCCCGTATGCATACTTACAAAAAAAACTTTTATTGTGTATTTTGAATAAAATAGGATGAATGATCCTATTTTGTTAAAAAAAATTCGTATTAATTATCTATAAATTATTTTACATTATTTAAAAAAGTTTATTATTTACATGTGTGATTTTTATGACATAAAATAGGACATTGGTCCAATTTTATTAATAAAAATCTCAATTATTTAGTAAATATTTTTGTGTGTTATTTTCCTTTTAACGGTCAAAATTTTCTTTTTTATTAAAAATCCAGAATAATGAATAAAATAAAAAAGGAAAAAATAATTAATTGTATAAGATATCAAAAATATATGTTAGGCCTACTGCGTTATGTCTGCCAATCTGCACTCACAGACACATGTTAAATGTATGAAGTGATAAAAATAAAATACATGAAGTAAATAGATAAAAGATGTAATAAACACAATACACACACATACATGTAAGAATATATATATATATATATATAAACATTAATATACATATAAAACAACAACAAAAAAGCATAGTACAATAAAAAAATCCAAATAAATAAACACATGATATTAATATAATAAATGTAAATATGAACATAAATATATGGAAAATATGTAAATAAAAGATAAATTAAAATAATAATTTTAAGTCATATGCATGTAACTTATAACCATTAGGTCAAAATCATTTTGTGTGTAGATCATTATCGAATTGAGGTTTAGAAACCCTCAAAACTAGGAAAAACAAAATAAAAAATATTTAAAATATCTTTAAAATATAAGATCTTAACGAACATCTACAAAAAAACAACTTAAACAAGTTAAAAAATTACATTTTAAATTAAATATTATGTTTTTAACATATAGAGGTTATCATATTGCCTTATTATATATGGAATAGTCTAGATCTGGTCAAATCTTAAGTATACATTCCAAAAAGGGTCAGATCTACAACATTCAACTGTGAAAGTATGAATCTAATCTTGGTGTAAACATTGTGATCCGAGGAAGCTTAGATCATGGTTACTTGATAATGAGGAACCATTTATACCTCTGAGAGGAAGTATGAATCTCGAGTTTCAGTCTTGATTTTCACAATTCTATAAAGTATTTTTGTGGGTTTTAACTTCGATTTTCCTAAAATTTCGAAAAGATTTCTAAAACCTTGAATTTTGGCCTTTACTAGCGATAAACGGTTGTCTGTCATTAAGAGATGGCCGTCTGTGGCTGTTTTCTTCAAGGCATCTCCTGGTAGATGCCTCCATCTAGGATTACCTATGGCTAGTGATAGACGATTGTCTGTTAGTGAGTCATGGCCAAGTAGGTCCAAGTTAGATTCAAGGGCTATTTTCATAAATTTTAGGAAATTGTGTAAAGGACGTCCGCCTATCAACTACAGACACCCATATATGGATTTATTTTCAGATTTCTCACATTTTCCAATTTTAAAATTTTAGTTGATAAGATTTGATTAAGGGCAGATTTAGGGGTATTTGATCTTCCAATTTCGGAGGGTTTAGAGTTAGAGTCAATCTCTAACTCCTTCCTAAGTACTCAAGCAAAAACTAGGGTTTTCAAAGGGGGATTTGTTTAGGAAAAGAGCAGACCTTTTGAGAGAAAATAATTCTCTGTTTTTGGAGGGTAAGCTCTAAACGATTTTCTCACACACAAAACTCATACATATATTTTCATCAAACGTGGGATCAAGGATCGAGGCTCGAAGCATGCTTTTTAGAGTTACAGAACTTCATTTCATGAGGGTAATATTTTAGGTTCCAATCTTATTTCTCTCTCTAAATTTATATCATGTTCACATGGTTAAATATGTTCATTCATTAATTATAATGCCATGTTTTGTATTGTTATGTTAGTTATTTTATCTATTAATAGTCTTACGATGCCATGAAGATTTAAATTATTTAACATTTTAGAATGACATGATAGGATCTTTATATTATTTCCATTGATGTACGAAAATAGCATGGTTTATTTCTTATAATTGTATTATTTTTGATTTGTTGGCATGATTTAGATTGTGTTTTATTGTTTTTTCGTAGATTTGGCATGTTTTAGGACCCTAGAATTACATGTTAAGGAATTTAAATTGAATTTCCATTTTTTTTTAAGTTGGTTGAAAACCCTACATTCTCTCTTTTCTTTGAGTGATAGACAAGAAAAAGGCCCAACAGATAGCCGTCGGTCACAGCGACCAATGTGACATCTTTATACCTTCTCCTCATCCCATCTCTCCCTTTACTTTAGGCCATTTGTCTTGCCACTTGGGCATTTCTACCCTTGTTTTGGCCTCTTTCTAGATGTATTTTGAGTTATTTTGCATATTTTATTTGTTTTGCATGCTTAGATGTGCTTTAATGTCATTCTTGGGCCTTTGTTCTACATGATTTGCATTTTGTTCTTTTAGTGTTTTCTTATTCCAATATGTTTTTATGAATATTTTATTTTATTATTTAATTTATGTTGATTTGTATGCTAATTAATTTGTCCACTTTGTGTGTTCATTTGAGCCACTATTCTTTATGCATTTATGGAGTATTTTGGAAGATTGGCATGCTTTGGAGGTTATCCTTTAAATGATTCCTCTTTCTTTCTTCCCTTTTCATTTTTATTGCATTTAATTCTTACGTTATGTTTTATGGTTGGTTTATTTTATGTATTTATTTATTTTTTGTAGTTTATTTATTATTTTGGATGTATTTCATTTTTTGGGAATGTAATAGATAGTAAAGATGTATTTTTAGCATATTAATTAATTAAAAAGTAATGTAAAATATTTTGTATTTAATTAATTGGTTTTATTAAATAAAATGGACCAATGTCAAATTTTTTACCCCAAAATTACAAAATGAGGAAAAGATTGTTTATGTAAATATGCATGAGGGAACCAATATTTCCAATATAATAAATAGCTCGATTTATGTATGTATTTTATATTATCAGTTAGATTATTTTCTTCTGTAATAATTTAAGTAGCATTATTTGATTTATTTATTGCTTTTCAAGATGTTTGTTGTGTTTATTTAATTTAAATTATACTGCATCATGTGAGAAGGGAGATACTGGATTAATAATTAAAACCTAATTATAAGAAATACCTAACTGAGATCCTATGTAAGAGTGATGTCCTGAACACCAATCTTTGTTTAGACATCAAAAGGTTGAGATTCATTTCCCAACGTTATGTTAGGTGGCGACTTTATGAATCCTACCTCTTGAGCCCACATTAGACGCCTTCATGGATTGACTATCATCAATAATTTGGGCCTAAATCCTTTTTTTTACTGTAAAGTGGCCAATTTATGAGTTTTAGCAAGCCTCATCTGGTCTTAAACCCTAAGAGTGGGCCTTCGAGAAACCAACCGAATACAAATGGGCTTTGGCATATGTCACAGTGGCAACTCCACTGGGGACAAAGAGACCTTACTTCTAAAAGCATCTCTATTAAATCACTTATAATTGGGTTTTTGTTATTAATTCTATCTCTTTTCATTTCTTGCATTCATATTAGAGCCTTAGAATTAAGTTAGGCATCACTATCATAGACTTGGTGCTATCCTAAAGCACACCCTACACTCACTCATTGTAGAGACATGTCAAGGAGAACCACCAGCCCAAGTCTAGTACCAATTGGTATATAAAATGGTGACCAATTAATCGTTGTACTTGTAATGAGCTAGACCTATTAGCAAGGACCATGCTTAGGTAGCCATAAAGTTTCATCACTCGACTAAAGCCTATTTAATGACAATAGCTACTTTCCCTAGGTTGTATAACTATAAGAACTCTTGCTTGCTATATGAACCCTTATGTATTGAAAAAATTCAAATAAATTAAGAGGGTACTAATCAATGGCTGCCATACCCTGATGGGCCCAACCAAATTTATTCAAATTGTTTAAATACATGATGGCCAAAACTTATACGCCTGTGCTTTCAATTAAGAGAGGTTATGTTACTGATTTTTTTCATGCACCATACGCATCCATTGGGTTCCCTGTTGACCCATAGGCTAAGCCTACCTATAAAAGAGATCACACTGCCTTATGTATAAGAGTAATAAGGTTGGAAGGTTATGTCTTGCTCGTATATGGTTGTGATTGACCTCTAACAACACATTCATACATTCAATCATCATATATATACCATGTTCATGCATATCATCATGCATCATCCCTAACGCTTGACTTTTGTAACCATATAGATTATTTTAGGTGGTCGAGAGGGTCAAACGATCACCTTGTTTGAGGATCTATGTTTGAGCTACCGGAGTTGAGATCAGATTTAAGTTTAGAGTTAAACTCTGAGATCATCTCAAAGTCTGGTTTGAGTCAGCTTTCAGAATGCAGTCAAGAGACTACATTAGGAATAAATGATGAGATATCATAAACTGAGGTTGGGAAAGTTACAAATGAGGTAGCAAGGATGACGTCTTTTAGGGAAAGGCTAGCTACTTTTGTTTTTAAACCTATAGTGGCACGAGATGAATTGGAGAGGAGATTAGATAGGCACTTTCAAGAGTTTGATTAGAGTATGTTAGCTATGATTAGTGGTCTGGTGGCTTCTTTAGCACTAAATCTTAGAACTCGACCTAGAAAATCTACTCGTAGGACAGCAGAGGCAACCCATTTTGGGGATGCTACCATGAGAAATGCTCCAATGCTTCGAGCATCACCAGTGGAACAAAGGAAAGAAAAGAGGTATGATCCTATGAACGATTATATTGTGGAAGTGGATGAAGAGGAAGAACCTCCTATGATAATTGTAAAGAACAAGGGCCTTAGTGCTGAAGATGCTACCTTTAAAAAGATGAAAGAGAAAATAGAGGCAATGGCCCAAGTGTTATCTACTGGTAAGGGAATAAACCCTAAAGATAGGGACTTAGATAGGGATGAGCCATTCCCTCAAAGGTTAAAAATGCCAGATTTGCCCAGGTTTGATGTCACTTTTAACCCCTTTACACATGTTAAACAATACACTCTTATTATGAAGGGGACCATCTTGACTAAGAAGTAAATGATGGAGTACTTTTGTTTGAGTTTGGTAGGCCTAAAAATAGATTGGTATCATAAGTTAGATAGGCATACAAAGGAAGACTGGGACTTGCTAACTAATGAGTTCCTAAAGCAACATAACCGTAACACCAAGATAGAGGTCACTCTGAAAGACCTCGAATTGCTACAACAAAAGCATGATGAGTCCTTTCACGAGTACTTGACAAGGTAGAGGAACAGGGTGATGGAAATGAAGAGAAAACCTTATACAACTGACCAAAACAGGCTCTTTATTAGGAATGCAAGTTCGTACCTGAGAAATGGCTTGAAGATGGAAGGGATAAAGGATCAGGAGTCCTTAAAGGACATAGCTATAGAAGCTAAAGGTGAGTACGTAGCCAATAGTGCTAGTAATAAGTGTGCAATGAAAACTTTGCCAATAATAAAGCTTCTGAAAGAAGTGGTGGAGGTCATAGGACTTGTAAGATGGCTGAAATATCTATTATAGAGGCCAATCAGAGGTATTACTCTAACCTAGGAAAGTCTTTATCTTAGGTATTAAATCGATTGAGTAAAGAAGGAAAGCTGTAGCCATTGCCAGCAAGGCCTGTTAAGAGTTAGGGGTTGCCCTACCATAGAGAGGATTAGTATTGTGCCTACCATCAACACACAGGGTATCTCACAGATTATTGTTGTATCCTGAGAAATAAGATTCAGGATTTAATAGACGATAAATAAATTTCAAATCCTGAGAAGAGAGAGAGAAAAAAAAGGATACAATGCAGTACCACCTCTTATGTTCATAATTGGGCCCAACCTACTAGAGTGGTATGTGATGAAGGACTTGTATAGGAATGAGTATGTGCTTGTTACTTATTCCACCCCTAAAGTAACAAAGACAGTTGAGAAAAATGAACCAATTTCTATGATTGATAGCTGGGACTTTAGTGAGAGTGAGGAGGATGGGGTTAGAGGGTCCATTGATATTTAGAGCTCAAGACGTGAAAGCATGAAAGAGGTGAAGAGAGAGAGTAAAGTAAAGGCAGTCACCAAGAGTGAAAGGGTAGTGCCTAAAGTAGAGAAGTAACCACCCTCTATCGTCATGCCTATAGAAAAGAAAGTAAATGAGAATCAGATCATCAAGCAATTGAAGAAGAACAAGGCTCAGATTTCTATTTGGGACTTATTAAGGCAGTCTCAATCACATTAGCAGAAGTTAGTTGAGGCCTTGTGGAAATCTACCATAACCACCACAATTTCACCATCTGAACTTTTAGACTTAGTAAAGGGAGGAACTGGGGAGAACATTATATACTCGAATGCAAATTTGCTTGCTAAAGAAAGAAATCACAATCGCCCTCTCTATATTAAGATTGAGGTGAATGGTAAGCATACTGCTTGCATTATGGTAGATGATGGTTCCTTAATTAATGTGTGCCCACTAGTAGCTATCCCTGCATTTAGGATGAATAAGAACATGTTAAACAAATCTGACTTAACCATATCTGCTTATGATAATTTGAAGAGGCAGATTGTAAGGCCTTTTATAGTATAGACAGGGCCGGTTAAAATAAAAGTTGAGTTTGTTGTATTACCCATTCCTACTAATTTCTTAGTGTTGTTTGGTAGGCCATGGTTTCACAAGTTAGGAGGTGTGCCTTTTAAACTGCATCAAATGATCAAATTACCATATGATGGTCAGGTGGTCAACACCAAAGCTACATAAGAGAATCAGGTATTAATGCTTAAGATTGTGAAGTAGCCATTTAGTGGAATTTATATCTCTATAACTAAGGATGATGAAAGTAGAGATGGACTCGCTGATAACCCTCAAATGATCAACATGCTGAAGAAAATTCACTTCTTGCCTGGAGCTAGGTTAGGTAAGAATTCTTAGAGACCTCAAACTGCAATCACCACTAAGGGTCAGAAAGATAGGAAAGGCCTAAAATACATCGGTTCAGAAAAGAAGAGTAAAAGAAAGGGGGCACTAGGTGAAGTTCCTTATATTTTTAAGAGTTTTATGCCAGCCTCGGGAGTTTGCCTTTATTATGGGAAGAATGAGTCTCAAATGGTAGGGGAAAAGATTGTGCCAGGTTTTGAGCTGTTTAATGATGTCTTCGATTGGGAACAAGGTATTATGTAGCCAATTTAGGGTTTCTAGGATGAAGAGATCTTTCTGCATCACTCAATTTAGGGCCTGAAAGTGGCAAAGGAGATAGTGACTGAGAAACTGCTTGCTATTCAAAGTAAAGGTGAAAAAAAGTGGGACCTAAAACATTAGAGCTAAAAGAGCAAGCTGGAGAGACATTTGCAGTTGAGTTAAAGACTGAAGATGATGTTTTCATTGATTTTGTTTATGTTCCTGAACTTTTTAATGAGAACAATTTCATTTTTTATTATATTAATAATATGAACTATTTTGCTTACTTATGTGATGTTTATTCTAATTTTGATATGTATAATCATGATTTTAAAGCATTCATATTTGACATTAATTCAACTAATACATGTTCATTTAATCTCAGTACGAAAGAAAATCCAAAAGAAATCTTATTAGCATTGGATATTTAAAAAGTATGAAAGAGTTTTTGCCTAGATCTAGGAAGACATGCCAATGATCGAAAGATAGCAAAACATGCCATTCCTACCTATTCATGTTATAAGCCAGCCAAGTAGAAGCTTAGGAGACTTAGGCCAAAGTGGGTTGAGAAGGTCAAAGAAGAAGTGAGGAAGCAAATAAAAGCCAAGCTTTTAGTGAAAGTTCAATATCCGACATGGCTAGCAAATGTAGTCCTTGTAACTAAGAAGGATGAAAGAGTTAGAGTCTGTGTAGACTATAGGGATTTGAACAAAGCTTGCCCCAAGGATGATTTCTCACTGCCTTATTTTGATGTCTATGCTCTTAAAAAATTGAGTAAGAAGCCATTTCCCTTTCGTAATTTAATCCCACTTTTAAGGTTCGGCTAGGTTAAGGTTTCCTTTCCCGAGCATATCAGTCGCTTCGTAACACTACAAGAAAATTAAGAAATAGCAACGAAAATTAGCAACCGAATTTGTTGAATTTTCGTTGCTAATAAAAATTAGCAACGGAAAATAGCAACGAAACATTCGGTTGCAAATTTGACGGTTGGTATTTTTTAGCAACGAAAATTATTTCCATTGCTAAATTTAGCAACAAAATTAGAATTTCCGTTGCTATTTTTACCAACGAAATTAGATTTTTTGTTGCTATTTGTACCAATCGAATAGAAATTTGGTTGCTATATTTAGCAACCGAAATCAATTTCCGTTGCTATATTTAGCAACCGAATAGAAATTTTGTTGCTATTTATAGCAACCGAAATCAATTTTTGTTGCTGTTTCTAGCAACCGACTTAAAGTTTTCGTTGCTAAATTCGGCCAGTATTTAAAAAATAACAACGAATTTGTCATCGCTATTCCGTCACTAAATTATTGTTGATTTTTTACACAAAATTACTTTTACTTTCAAAGTTAGAAAATCAATATTTATGCAGAAGCCTATATCTGACAATTGAAACAAAAGTGCACCTGCAATCATCCATTGTTGTACTTAAGACATTTGATGACACTTAAATACAAACATGACAAGAAAGAAATAAATTTTGACATAAAAGCTGATACTGCTTCTATTATATACGGTACATAATTAAATTTCTGTTAACAGATGCATGCATACATGCATATTTTTCTCTACAACCCCTTATTAACTCTAATCTCTAGGAAATTATCAGTCAAAACATACATCCTTTGGTACTTGTTGTCAAATGATATAAGTTTCCCTTTTTCAGATATCCAAAGTTCCAAAGTGCATGAAAATACCAACTATAATATATCCATAGAAGAAACTTTCATGATAAAATAGTAAATTGAAAGCAAATCATACTGCAAAAGGTCATTAAGTGAAAATATAAATGAAGCTGGAATTAAAAAGGTACTAAACATCAATAAAATCAAATAAGTACTTATAGCTGAAACAGATTTTACAATCTTAGTAATTACACTGACAAACGAAGATTATACGTCCTTATGAACCGATAAATCCAATGTTTTCTAGTTGAGAATTATTACCAGTCCCAAAAGAAAGGAAAATTATTATATTAAGAGTGTAGAAATAAGAATGACAACCAGTTCCAATTAGATGCACACCCCAAGAAATTTAAATCAGATATATTGATTTTTTTTTTTCATTCATTGGGACTATAATACAAACACTACAATCATTTACCAATCATTTACTTCTTTAACACAATAGACATTAGACTACAAAGAGCAAACAGAATAACTGGAACAAAGATGGTATTGATTGAAATACCATATGTTCGTAGCATGGGTTCAGCGTCATAATTGCTTCTCTTTAAAGCCTAGACAAAATATCAATAAGAACAAATTAAATATAAGTCCAAACTATATACTATCCTAAACCATCTCAGCCTAGCTAGTAAAAGGGTACAAAATTACTGTAGTTAAAGTTTATTCACAAGTTTTGATAGCATCTAAATTCAATTGTGAAATTAATTTCGACTCACGTGAGCTACAGCTACTGAGTTGGTCAGAATGCCCAAGAGAGCCATAAGACACATCCATCCCTATGATGACAGTTCCACAGCAAATTAATTAGAAAAACGCAATCTATTCCTCTCTAAATGCCTCCTAATTGCTATAATCTAATTAATCAATTATTTTTTTTAATTTATCAATTTTTTTATTTAAGTAAATAAAATATTTTTATTGAAAAAAAGTAATTGATTAATGTTTGCCCAATTTAATCTTCATTCATATTTCTAATCAAATAAAATCTAACAAAATTAATATCACTAAAATTTAAAAAACAAGAGTGAAGTAGATTAATTATTCTGATTAATCAATTATTTTTCTTCAATTTATCAATTTTTTATTTAAATAAAAAAAAACTTTATTTCAGATGTAGAAAAAGATTGATAAAACTGAAAAAATATATATATAATTTTGACTTTTATGGTTTTACAATGATCCCATATTAATAGCATTTTAATTTCTAATCATAATATTAGAGTACTATTTGTAAATCAATTCAAAAGAAAAGAAATTCAATAATATTCCACCTAAAACCAATGATATATACACGTGTTTGGACATAAAATCCAATCAATAATGAATGAAAAACAGAGAATTAATGAAAAATCAATTTGGACATAAAATTCAATCAATAATAAAGCTATTCATCCAATTAATGGTATAACTATATAAACAAGTTAGCCTGTCAAAATAATAGAGAAGTTCTTTTATCAAAAAAATTTTCTAGAGACAAAATTCAATAAATAATAGAGTTATTTAGCCAATTAAATTAAGGTATATATATATATATATATATGCAAGTTAGATTACGGCAAAGCCAACGAAGTATGAAGTTATAGAGACTGGAAAAAGAATTAGCAAACAATCAGTTTAAGAAATAAAGACGTAATTTGCTTGGAACACAACTAGTTGTGAAAAAAATTCATTTTTAAGCTTTATAAAATTATTAATCCATTAAAGATACTCAATTTCTTTCTTATAAAGTTTTAAAACTATAAAACTTGAGATTCTGAAATCAACAATTGCTTATAAAAAGTGAACTTAACTGATTGCAGCATTAAAACCAAGATCAATCATCAGAGTCCAAAGTTGAAAATTCATGCTGCAATTACATTTTGAACAATGGAAATTATATATATATAAAGGGATACATTATTTAACAAACAGAAAGTGTTACATTAGTAGGAGTCCCCTGCTACAAGAATTTTTTTTGTTATTATTTTCTTATGCAAAATAATTCAATAACTTTTGTAGCTTTATTGCAGCATGTTTGGAAAATTCATAACGGAGCATCCAGATAGTCACTTTTGAGAACAAAAGAAGAACACTAACTAAACTAATAGCAATCCACATACAACTTTATGAACTAGCATTTTTTTCTTCAATAATTAACCTAAAGTTTATATGAAGCACAGTAAAGCTAAATAGTCTTTGTCGAATCGCACCAAAAGTAAAAGCTCAAAAACTCAAAATCCAAATAATCTTTGTCTAATTACAATAATAAAATCAATTTAAATACACAATTGGAAATTAAAGTGAACTAGCGTATTTGTGATTGCTCCAATAAATTGTTAGCTACCTATAAATTACTTTATTCAAATAAAACCAATGTCGAAATCATATTTGCAGTATGATGCAGTTAGCTAAACAATAAACACTTCAAAAACTAGAATGCAAAACCATAGGCACATAATAAAGATAAGAACACATTGATGTAATATTAAAACTAGAATGTAAAACCAGAGGCACTAAGTTCATCACATACCAAGAATCTCAAAGCAGGAGCTCTTAATGAAGTAGCAGATCAATAATAATTGCGCATAGAATAATGAGAACAGCAAAATGGTTGCATTCAGTCGAATAATATACTAATGCAATAAACATAGTATATTGAAGTAAGATATAAGCAACAAGAACTTAGGTTTCAATAATATCAATAAACCACAGAATATCAATTAAATTAGATTCTGGAGTATTTAAAGGAAGGCAAAGAGTGTACAAGGGAAATCTAGAAGAAACTGAATACAAGGGAAATATAGAAGAAACTGAAACTCCATAAACATCACAGGTCAAGGCATTTTGAGGAGCATATTTTTTCCTTTCATAAGAATTAAAAGAAATATTAAAAATGAGTTGACAACAGTTACCTCATAAATATCTTCCTTCAACCACGTACATGACAAATTCACAGCTCCTAGGACAATTACTATGACTCTAAGCTCAACCTAAGGCTAAGAACTATGATATACAACCATGGCTGAGAATAACCAAAGCAGTTAGGAGCTATCCATTGCCACTAAAGGTGTTAACCACCTCGGGGCAAAATCGTAGGCTTAATATGATCTACTATGGCCAATAATAAGGAAACTACAAAACATTACAGATGCCATTAAAACCAAAGTCTGGATTTTGATGCACTAAAATTTGCAATGTCATAATCACAGTTTTTTGAATTCATCTATATTCAATATTTAATCAAATGTTTCACTGTCCTCTCAAACAGCCTGCAAAATGGTAATCCAAATGGAGAAGAAATCCATCTGTGTAGATATATAATTAAAGATAAGGTTGACGAATGATGAGTTTGTCATGCTATTTCTTTAAACATTAATACCGCAAATATACGGTGTACCGGTATAGTACTTTAGATGTCAATCCCACGAGGAATGTTAATTGATATTACTCACTATTACTACTTAATTTTAATTTTGTTTACAATGTTCATCAATTGTGATTAACTCTAAACTACTATATCTTGTAAGTTAATTAAGTCTTAGTTAAATATAATCAAAGAAGACAATATATGTAATGAAAATCTAATGATCATGCACTTGATACCATTATTTCAATTAATATTTATCATCTTATCAGTAAGCCAAATTGGAATATAGTTCTAATCCACTCTCTCAACATGAATGAGATTACTTAAGATATACAATTAAAATGCTAATCCTTAACTCCCATTAATGAACTAGTTGATTCTAATTACACATTTTAAGATTATTCACCAACTTATAGCGATTATCTCCACATGCAATCTCTCAAACTATACTTTGATAATGAATTTTCCATTAGATGTAAGTCAAAGCGAAACTCTCAATCCTCCTTTAACTTATAATTATCATGCAAATCATACTAATAGAAAATCTTACATTCAAAGACTAATAATGTAAATGGTAAATAGATATTCATTCAAATAATTCAAGTGCCAAGTAAAATTCATTTAAAGATTACAAAGAAAAAGTAAAGTTAGAAATAAAAGAAGGGGATCTCTCAACCCTTTTTCAATTCACCAAATGTATCTTCTTCCTTGCTTGCCTTCTCTTCAAATCATGAAAATTAAACTAAAAATTAAAAACACTAAACAATTGTTCTCTAAGTTACAAAATCAAATCTAATCCTCTATTTATTCTGGTTAAAGTAATATGTATACATCTCTAAAAAGAGATGTCCCTCCAAGTGCCTTTTCAAAAGGTTGCAAGTGTTGATGAAAAAAAATACAGCTTTTCATATTCAACTCCTTCCTCAACCGCCACTCGTCGCACTCGCGACATGGCGCGCCTAGGCCTTGCTCACAACTTCCTCACTTTACTAGCTTGGCTCTCCTCCGCATGCTTTCGCGACCCCCAGACTTTGTCACCCACGTGACAATAGCTTTTGTAGCCCTAGCTTTTCTCCTTCTTCTCCAAATGATGTCCTTTAAGCTCCAAACCATCCCCTTACTCCTATAAAATAAATAAAACATCCACAAACACACAAAACACATAAAAGCAACAAAATACACATAAAATACCAAAACATTAAACACTATACTCAACAAAACTACACATAAAAATACAATATTTATGAGCTTTTCAAGCTCATATCAATTCCCCACACTTAAACTTTTGCTTGTCCTCAAACAAAGCTTTAAGATGCACAAGAAAAACTAAAGTACACAAACATATAATTTCGGAGTTCACACTTGTATTTGGAAAATATTTGAAAACCACATACAAAAACATTCATTTCTTCACAAATTTAGCCTAAATATGCAAATTCTCAAACCAAACCATTATCCATTAAACTTAAACAACCATGCACATTTGGAAAATTATAAAGTAGCAAAGCATAAGAATGTGTGAACTTAAGAACTTGAATATCGTAATACATGTAAACATTAATTCATACCAAACATTGCCTAAAGTAGTTCTTACTTATACACTATATTCTTGAAGTACTAATTCACTCAATGTGTTTATAGGTTAGTGTTTCTCTCATTCCTTAAACATGCCAATGCCTACCATAAGCTTGTAATTAGTAAACATCTCCACTACTAGTACAAAATGATACATGAAATCAAAGGGTCTTACAAAGATTGTAGCTTGGCTTAGGTTAAGGTAGGTTAATTTTTGGTTTAAGTAGCTCAAATTGTGAATAGAAACAATATCAATATATCATAGGAGATCTGTTGAAGAATCTAAGTATTGCGTGGTGGAATTTACTTCTCATATGCCCTTTTCTCAATGGCACACGAGTACTACTTGTTTCTCTTGTTCTTTCTTTTTTTCTAATTTTTTTCTTTTTATCTTTTTCTTTTTTCTTTAGAAACTAGCCTTGTTTTAATATTGATACTAGAGAAGAAGGGAATTTAACTCTCATTTTAAATACCATCATGCTTATATTAACAATATATATCTCCTAAAGATATAGAACTTTATGTCTCTTCATAAAAAAAGGTAACATAAAGAAATGGATTTTTGTTTAGCAAAGGATATTGACTAATTATATGTTACTCAACAAAAATAGGTTTAAGGCTCAAAATTGGCTACCTAAAGTCAAAAAGGTAAGTTTTTAAAGCAAGCCAAAATGGATTAATCTAAATGCCCTTATTATTTTTCATGCTCATCACATACTAAATGTAATTTCAAAATTTACCAAGAATAAATTCTAGAGGATATGGTATATTAAGGCTCTCATAGAAGAAAAATGTCAATGTACAAAGCTCAAAAGCTCACTTAAGTATAGGTCAAATTACCCTAACGAATAAATTGGAAAAAATAATCATTTATACATGTGAGAAGATACTCAATTTAAAAAGAACCTACACTAAAATGTTTTGCCAAGTCATGACCTTCACTATATACATTAATTGTCAAAGTAAAATGAAAGTGATTAGCCTAAAAATTTGCCTAACTAGATTAAAAATGATAGAAATGCAAGTTAAGGCATGCATTTATTCAAAAATAGGTACCAAATACACAAGCTCCAAAATTAAATTTACAACACAACAAACACATAATAATAAACAAAAACATGAAATAACATAACATGCACATCATCCTATACTTAAAGGACACAATGTCCTCATTGTGTGAGAAAAATAACAAAGACAAAACATATAACACAATAATCACATAACACATGCAAACACAAACACAAACACATAATAAAAATTAAAAGTAAGAAGGAAGGGAATGTTTACTTAGTTGGTCCACTAGGGGACCCCGGAGGTGAAGGAGTGAATTGCAGTTTTTGCTGGTAGAAGAAGGAGAGCAACTTGCGGCTTAAGCTCTTCTAACTCTTATGCATTTGGTACACAGTAGCCTCGAGAGAAGCCATGCGTGCTGCCATACTTTGATTTGCCATCTCAATACCATCTAATCGCGAGAGAATACGCTGCATACTAGCGACATCTTCAAGGCCAACATCCTCTTCTTGTCCAGCCCTAGAATCACCAACATCGCCACCAACATCTTCTTCCTCAAAGCCATTTGAATCACCCGATGTGGCAACAGCAGAAGATTCGGTAGCCTTGACTTTTCCTTTGTCGTGACTAGGACGAGCACCCTGCGAAAAACACGTAATAAACTGGGGAGGCCAAACGCCTCTATTTCTTTAAGCATTAATACCACAAGTATACGGTGTACCGGTATAGTACTGTAGATGTTGATCCCACGAGGAATGTTAATTGATATTACTCACTATTACTACTTAATTTTAATCTTGTTTACAATGTTCATAAATTGTGATTAACTCTGAACTACTCTATCGTGTAAGTTAATTAAGTCTTAGTTAAATATAATCAAAGAAGACAATATATGTAATGAAAATCTAATGATCATACACTTGATACCATTATTTCAATTAATATTTAACATCTTATCAGTAAGCCAAACTGGAAGATAGTTCTGATCCACTCTCTCAACATGAATTAGATTGCTTAAGATACGCAATTAAAATTCTAATCCTTAACTCTCATTAATGAACTAGTTGATTCTAATTACACATTTTAATATTATTCACCAACTCAAAGAGATTATCTCCACATGCGATCTCTCAAACTATGCTTTGATAATAAATTTTCTATTAGATGTAAGTCAAAGCGAACCTCTCAATTCTTCTTTAACTTATAATTATCATGCAAATCATACTAATAGAAAATCATACATTCAAAGACTAATAATGTAAATGGTAAATAGATATTCATTCAAATAATTCAAGTGCCAAGTAAAATTCATTTAAAGATTACAAAGAAGAAGTAAAGTTAGAAATAAAAGAAGGGGATCTCTCAACCCTATTTGAATTCACCAAATGTATCTTCTTCCTTACCTTCTCTTCAAATCATGAAAATTAAACTAAAAATTAAAAACACTAAACTATTGTTCTCCAAGTTACAAAATCAAATCTAATCCTCTATTTATTCGGGTAAAAGTAATATGTATACATCTCTAAAAAAAGATGTCCCTCCAAGTGCCTCTTCAAAAGGTTGCAAGTGTTAATGAAAAAAAAATGCAGCTCTTCATATTCAACTCCTTCCTCAACCGCCACTCGTCGCGCTCGCGACCCCTATCGTGCTCGCGACATGGTGCGCCTAGGCCTTGCTCACAAATTCCTCACTTTTGCTAGCTTGGCTCTCCTTCGTATGTTGTCGTGACCCCTGGCCTTTGTCGCCCTCGCGATAATAGCTTTTGTAGCCCTAGCTTTTCTCCTTCTTCTCCAAATGATGTCCTTTAAGCTCCAAACCATTCCCTTACTCCTATAAAATAAATAAATAATCCACAAACATATGAAACACATAAAAGCAACAAAATACAAATAAAATACCAAAACATTAAACACTATACTTAACAAAACTACATATAAAAACACAATATTTATAAGCTTTTCAAGCTCATATCAGAGTTCATTATCCCATTAATTTCAATCCATTTTTTGTCTCTTTGCAGTTGAATGATTAATTAATTACGTATTCTTCATCACTTAATCACACTCACTCTTTTCATACATTATAATGGAACTTATTGTCAGTTAAATAATTACACTTACATTGGTTGATGTTGCTAACAAGGTTTTAATATATATATATATATAGACAAATTAGTATTGGATTGATCGGGAAAGCAGGACTTATCATTAATAATACAAGTATGTATATATATATACACACACACACACACACACACAATGTGAATTCTAATTGTTTGAATAGAAATCTACAATACAAATACTACAATAATAAGGAAAAAAACATTATTTACTTATTCATCAATATTCCATCAGTTTATTATTCATATATAGTTTTATAAACATTAAATTAATTTGTGATAGTATGGCGATAAAAATAATTAAAATGACTCTTCAACAGACTTATTTATTAATTATGATAAACCAAGAAAATAAAAAAAAAATCAAACAAACAAATCCATTTAAATTATAGAATAGGAATATAAAACAACTTGCTTGCAGTGCATTGACACAACATATATATCCATCTACTCTTACTATTGTTCTAATTACTAAGTTTCCTCTTTTCTTTACTTAATCTAACATGCACCATATTACTTATGATCCATCTACTCTTATAGCATTATCCATAGAAAAGCAAGCTAGCAACGGTAACCACTAAAACATATAGAAGCAAATCTAAATGCCCCTACTGACCAAATAATTCAACCTCTCCTTTTTTTGTATTTTTTGTATTTTTTTTTGCCACCACTTCTATCTCCTTTTCCTTTCTACTCAACTAATAAACTAATAGTTAGACTTTAGACTCAGATATTTAAGCTCGACGCTAGCTACTAAAGGCTCAACAAAAGGAAATCAAATGCCTGAAATACTCACTAAAATAGAGCATAGAACAAGACAACAGCTAAAACAAAATGGCCAGAAAAAATAAAAAAACACCTAACTAAGATGAGGCTAGAATTAGCACTAAAGCACCAAAAAAACCTCCAAAAAACCCAACAAAACTCAACCAAATCGAGGGAACAACACATGTCAACTGCTACTTAGAGGCGCTCCTAAACCACTACATCTTATCCCCCATTTTTTAGATTCTCCCGATCTCTACGTACTTCTTAAATGGCTGTAGAACATCACAATCAAAATGCAAAATCAAAGTTATTGGTTAAAAAGAAAGGAAAACAAAATAAATAGAAGAGATCTAAGAGAATATAGGGAAAAGCGAGAAGAACTCACCACCTTGAAATTGTGTAGTGTGTGACTATAAAAGCTAAAAGAGGCGAAGCAATGGAGAAGGAAAAGAAATGGCAAGAGGATAAGGTTTTTTTTATATATAAGATGTTTTTATAGAGGATGTTAAACCGTCGAATTTAGGGTATCTTTATCTTCCTATAATTATGGTATATCAGCTATAAAAAAAATCAAATATGGTATTTTATTTCAATTTTATCAAAAGGAGGATTGGGTATTTTAATTTGCATGGGAAATCCAAAGTTATTATCTCTGTTTAGCTGTTTAAATATGAAATAAATCCGCACCCTCTTTGGAAAATAAGGCTTTTAGTTATTTATTTTGGTTTTTTCTAATTTGAAATTACTTGTGTGGAAAATAAGGCTTTTATTTATTTATTTTGGTTTTTTCTAATTTGAAATTACTTGTGGAATTGTTCAAATTGATTAAAGTTTGAAAAGCTTATGGCTTCAACTAGTTGCCAATATCTTGTTCAAAACCAAAAAAAAATGACATTTGGCAATTGGCATAGGCATCTTCCATTTCCGTAATTTTCATTAACACGTCGGTTTTCAGAATCTTGCACCCATCTTCCCAATTGGCCATTCTTCTTTTCCTGTTTGGAAAATTATTGCTAAAATTCAATGCTATTAAAATTAGTTACTATTTTTCTTCAATCCTTGCTCGTTTTAGGAGAACAAAAATAATTTTAATTGGATTTGTAATAGATTCACCTTGATGCTAATTTATTAAAATTAAAATAATTTTGCCTATATCCTTAATTACTTATTTTGGTATAAATTTGATCAATAACAAAAAAATAATAGTTTTCAAATGCACATCCAAAAAGGATTACTTTATACTTGATACTTTAGATGAATGGAAAAAATATTCGGTTGCTATTTAGGGGACCTTAAAAATTTTCAGTTGCGAAAATAGCAACGAAACCTATTCCATTTCTAAAATAGCAACTGAATTTTATTTTCGTTGCTATTTTAGCAACGAAAGAGGTTTTGGTTGCTATTTTAGCTACAGAAAATTTTAAAGGTTCCTAAAATACCAACCAAATTAAATTTTTATTGCTATTTTAGTAACGGAAAAAATATTAGGTTGCTATTTAGGGGACCTTAAAAATTTTCAGTAGCGAAAATAGCAACAGAACATTTTCCATTGCTAAAATAGCAACAAAAATAAAATTCAGTTGCTATTTTAGGAACTTTTAAACTTTTCAGTAGCGAAAATAGCAACCGAAACCTATTCCGTTGCTAAAATAGCAACGAAATTCTTTTTCCATTGCTATTTTAGAAATGGAATAGGTTTTCGTTGCTATTTTCTCTACTGAAAATTTTTACACCATCTGCTGGCGCCTTATTTAGCAACGGAATATGCGTTCTGTTGCTATATTTTGGCACTAAAACTTCCCTCCATATTTAGCAACAAAAAATAACCATTTTTATTTTTATTGCTAAATAGAAAAATTTTAAAGAATTTTAGCAACGAAATTAGATTTTCATTGCTAATTAGCAACGAAATTGGAATTCCCTTGCTATTTTTCCATTGCTATTTTAATATTTTCTTGTAGTGTAATAATCAAGGGACATAACCCAATTTGCTGAGTCTTAGGCCTCGTAAGGCATAAGATAGTGTCTCGAGGTCTCTCTATCTCATCGTTGATGATTGACAGCTGAAAGGCATCTATTCAGTACCACAATGCTAATGTAAGGAGTCGCTACTTAATAGAACATTGGAAAAAGGTTTTCTGAATTCATGAGGCCAAAATTGTAACACCTTATACCTAAACTGATAAATGGATAGAATATCAAATGTTACACCCTCCAGAAAGACTAAATTTGAATTTACCTACTATATCAATATTCATACTAAATTTCATAAATCTTAACATTTTGCAGAAAAAACGGATAGAATTCCCCTTATATGGGTCTCTATCCACCTTGTTACAGAAGACAATTTGCACTTCTATAATATCTAACACAATCCTCAACTTCAACATTCAAAGATTCCTTAATCTATGTCCGAGCCTCCTCAATCCATCATCAATATAATAATAAAGCCATCCACAATATAAAAGCAATTAAGCTTTTTAATTCATAAACTTCACTTCCATAAAACATATATCATCAACCATTCTTCATTACAATTATAATAATATATAACTATTTTAATAAAAAATCATCCATTAGGAATCCCTCTATAGCTTCATGAATATCTGAATCTCAAATTGCCAAAATAAGCTTTTAGTGCCAAAGTATCCATTACGAAGTAGAAGAATTATTCCTCACTTCCTAGTAGATCCTTAGTATGCTATTTCCTCAAAATTCCTATATACCTATGCACAGAAAAAAAAATTCCACACGCTAAACATATTTTTTAGTGGCAACCACCAATTTTACTTTTCCATAAGAAAGCATATTTTCATTACAAAAGATAGAATCACAAACATTGCATTTAATAGAATACACACACACACACACACACACACACACACACACAAATATTAAGTATTATTAGTTGATTACTCTTATCTCAAAGCAATAACTAATATCACAAATTATTCAGGTAGTTGCATATGCTGGACCCTATTAAAATCACAAAATATATTTATATATATTGTGTAACAAATATTATTATATATCCATTTATATACCATTTAATTCTTAAAAAATATATTTCTTTGCCTATAGTAATCCAAAGGAATTGTCTAGTGGATACGCAAGACTGAGATCTTTTTGGTCTATCTAGACTAGAGTGGTCGAAACCTGACATTGCATTGCTTTATAAAGCCAATTTTGAAATGAAGTGGTTGAAACTTGACACTGCACTCCACTAGAAAACTAATTTTGAAATGGAGGGGTCGAAACCTAACACTGCACTCCAATTTTTGATGTAAAAAAGGGTTGAAACCTGACACTGTCCTTTTTACACCTGATGGTGAGTCATTTCTCCATATTATAAAATACCATTATCCATAATATCAATCAAAACTTCATCCCTATAGCTGGCCCATTGTATCCTAATCAAGATTTTCTATCGTCAATAAGGGCATTAATGTCAATATATTCTCACATATTTCTTAATGTTTTAATATAAATAAATAATAATTTCTTTGTATTATTATTTTCTCATTTACACTCATGTTGATTACATTCTCTGGCACCATAGTGTACCTTTTTGCCACCTTTCAAAACTCAATTTAATCACCTATCTTTTCATTCATTTAAAGACACATTATTCCATAACTATACTCACTTTTAAATAATATCATATACTAGCAAATAATTCACATTTAACTCTCTTTACCTCTTATTATATCTTATTTTCTTGTGCTATTCTACTTTTATACAAAGATGTATGAATTTTTAAGAGTTTAGTTATTCTATTCAATTGTTTATGTACTCTACCCTCCAATATTTGATGCACCCTCAATTAACTCATATTATAATATCTAATATCAACGAATAAATTAGTCATCTATAGCTAAAGGTATGTTAAAAGTACATTTAAAATTTTATATTATTTAATATATATATATATATATAATGCTCTTTTTTTAAATTAAATTCACCTTTACCCCAATTATGTCAATAAATTACTTCTATTTTATTAGGAAAAAAATCCATTTATATCTATTAAGATCTCTTTTTAAATTAACTTCAAGAATAACCTTTATTTGCCCAAATTACAACAATATATAATTCTTCAAGAGCAACCCCCTTAGATTAACTTCTTAATTATATCAATCAACCATGCCCAAAAACTCATATTCATTAATTTATGACATCTAGAAACTTATTCCATTAAACTTATAACGTATCCTACACTTTAGCTTAAATAAAATCTATATAAAAAGATGATGGATAGGTAAATTTAGTGGTTGTAAACCTTTTTTGATGGAAAAATCAAGCTAGATCTTCTACCCCTTTCCCCTTTTCTTTCTTCTTCAAATCATCCTCTTCTTCAATAAACATATTTATCAATTTAAGTCTAATGTCTCAAATCAAAATGCTATATACAAATTTAGAAGAAAATTAACTAATAAGTGTGCAAATTTAAGTTTAATTTAACTAATAATTGATAAAAGCAAAGAAAAATGAAATTTAAATCCGTAAATCTCCAAATTTCATTTTATTGCTATGTTCTTAGGTTTTAGATCTAAAAAAAGGTTATTGTTGTACCTTTGGCTGCCATTCATAAAGGAATGGGCCGGTGGAGCTTCAGTAGGTGGCGGTATAAGGGAGGCTGATGGACAGATCCATGCCAAAATGCAAAAAATAAGAAGAAAGAAAAAAATAGAAAGGGCTACCGGCATCGACTTTGTATAGAGAAGGAGGGATAAGTTGTTACCAATGGCAGCTGATAGAGCAATGAATGGCGAATGGAGGCTTAAAAGTCAGTGGCTGGAGAGAAGAGAAAGATCAAGAAAAATGAAGATGGCAAAACATAGGAGAGGAGAAAAGAGGAAAGAGAAAGAGAAGAAAGGAAAAAGGAATGGTAGAATTTTTTTTTATAATTCCCACTTTCGTCCTCCTTTATTTATCTTTAAATCCCTCTCTTACAACTCTATGCACTTAGTTCCCTAGTTAATTCAATTCTAAACCCATACCACTAGCTTAATTTCTTATTTAATTTATATTATATTTATAAATTAGTTTATTTGAGTGTCCTAAAATTAAGCTTAATTTATAAATCCTATTTTCACTAACTACCCTTTTCGGGTTATATTATTTGGGGTGTTATAAAAACCCAGAGAGAGTTCGAAACTTCACTCTTATTTTTACCTTTGATATATATGACATAATGGCTTTTAGATTAATGATATTATCGACTTTCTTACATGTAATATTATAGAAAATAAATAAATCAAAGGTGCACCCAAGCACATAGGAAATCGGTAAATCATGGCATAGATTAAAGTAATAAAACAGGCATCCATAAATTAGGCAATCCATTATAACCCTTTTGGTAAAGATGTTGGTCCTCGCATGTGGATTATAGAAAAGCATTTCATTGTGAGAGTTAAAGATAGGGACTTGCCAATCCAAGATTTATTAAGAAACATCTCATATTATTTAATTATGCACAAAATCTTTTACATTATTACAAGCTGATTTCTATATGTGAGCTTCCTAGGCAAGAAATAGGACTTCGTTCTAATTTATTAATAAAAATCCCTAATTCTTTAATACAATTATTTTTATGACATTTTTCACAAGCGGTCGAAAATGCCTTTCCATAATAAAGAAAAGGAAATGTGGAATTAACTATAGCGCTCACATGACTGCACTCACAAAGAGGTTATCCGCAAAAATAATAATGATGATAGTAATATTAACACTAATGATAGATATTAAAAGGAAAATGAAACAAATAAAAAAAGAAAGGGAAAAAAATATTTAACATACATCAAGCAATGTACTGGTGCACATCAAGTGACATATGGCGGACTTATTTATTTTTAAAAGGGCAGGAAAGCATATTTTTGGCCATGCATCATATGACACATAGGTGTGTATCAAGTGATGCACAACCACCTTTCCATTTTCTTTAGTAAGGATAGTACTGACAAAAGTTATATAAGTGGTTTGTGTTTAGCCATCGCTTGAATCTTATAGGGATAGAAGTAGTGTCTTAGCTTTTTCGAGGCCTATATCACTGCTATGCAAATCTTTTCAACATCCATATACTTGGCCTTGTATGGCAAGAACTTTTTACTCAAGTAGTACAGGACAAATTCTGTTCCAGCTTCATCTTTCTAAGCCAACATAGCCCTTACTGAACCCTACTCCACGGCTATGTATAAGATCAAAGGCTTTGATGGTCTAAGTAGCTAAAGAACTAGAGGATGTAGTACGTATTGCTTTATAGTATTAAAGGCTTTCTGACAGTCATCATTCCACTTGACTAGCTGGCCTTTTCTTAAAAGTTTAAAAATCGGCTCCTATGTAAACGTAAGCTTGGCGATGAATCGACTAATGTACTAAATCCACCCTAAAAACCCTCTGATCTCTTTTTTCTTCTTCAACACAGGCATTTCTTAGATGGCTTTCACCTTATTGGAGTCCACCTCTATCCCCTTTAGCTGGTAACATGTCCCAATAGTTGTTCCAATGCCACTTCGGACACACACTTTTTTGGGCTAAGACGGAGGTTGTACTTATCGATTTGCTGGAAAAAATTCCCCAGAACCTTAAAATGTCATTCCCTTATAATTGAGTTAATCATTATGTCATCTACACACATTTTGACTTCCTTGTGAATCAAGTTACCAAGGATCTTAGTAACTATTCTCTGATAAGTGGCTTTTACATTCTTCAACCCAAACATCATGACTTTGTACACCTTAGTTCCCCATTTAGTGATGAAAGTTGTCTTCACCCGATCCACTATCTTATTCAAAATTTGGTTGTACCCTGCATGCCCATCAATGAAGCTATACATCAAACACTTTGTTGCACTATCAACCAGTAGGTATAATGTGAGGGAGTGAAAATTCATCTTTCGGGCATGCTTTATTAGAATCTCGATAGTCCATGCACTTTCGTATTTTCTGATCTTTCTTGGAAATGGGGATAACATTGGCTAGCCATGTAGGATATTGCACTTCAACTAGAAACTTGGCCTTAATCTATTTCTTTACTTGTTCTTTTATGTTTTCTGACCATTCCAACCTGAGTCTTCCAAGCTTTTGCTTAATTGGCTTACTGTCTGGATGTTGGAATGGCATATTTTATAACTTCTTTATCAATTTTGGATATGTCTTCAAAGGTCCAGGCAAAGAATTTTTCATATTTTCTTAATATTCTCTCAAATTTTCTCCTCTCTTTAGGAGATATGTCGGATGCAATCAAGATCTCTTTAGGGTTATCTTGGGTTTCGAGATTAAATGGAGTAGTGTTTGTTGAACTAATATCAAATATAAATGAGACGTGATTATGATTATGCATAATGCAATCGAATGGGGCATCACATAAATAAACTTGAGCAAATAAGGGTAAATCATGACAAAATAATTCAGGAATATAAATTACATAAGCAAAAAAAACATCTTTTAAATTTGAGACAACTGATGCAGTGGCATATGCTTTTCCTCCTCCTGCTACGGGAGCAGGTGGTGGATCTTTTTCCTCAAGAGTTATAGCCTTATACTCAATCTTTTTATTCCCTCTAAAATTGATGACTATCAACTCAAGCATCAGTACCTCCTCCAGGTGACCCAAATCCTGATCGGCGAGCTTAACCATAATCTCTTCGTCCCGAAATCCCAATATAGGCTTGATGGTCCAGCTGACTAGTAAAAAACATCATCTAAGATCTCAAATTCAGTGACAACTCTCCCTCGAACCACCATAGGCTCAACCTTCCTACAATACTTGTATTCTTTAGATGCCGGCACAAAGCTTTCTAGCATATGAGGAATTCCTCCTGGTTACAGGTCAACTTTCTTCTCAACATTGTTCTCACAGTAGCCTAAACCCTTAATGTCCTTCTGAACAATTGGACTAATGGGCACGTGGGTTCCTTAAGAGTTCTTCCTCAATCTTGCACCTTGTAGATAACTCATCTTTTTCAGCATATTGACGACTTGGGGGCTAGTGAAATCTGTTTCTTCTTCCTCAATGCCAACCCCCGCTATGTGAAACACATTGAATGGCTGATTAGTTATACTCAAAGTAGAAACTGAATTTTGCTTTACTGCTTTGATAGTGAACATACCACCTTTGTGCAAAATGCAGACCATCCGGTGTAGGGTGAAAAGGACCTCTCCCAACTTGTGGAACCAAGGTCATCCTAATAAGAGAGAGAAATTAGTTGGTATCTAAAGTACTGCATACTCTGCCTCCATCTCAATAGGCCATACATTTACCACTGCTATGAAAGTGCCAACAACTTATCTCTTGGAATTATCATAAGTTGTTATAGTGAGCTTAGACTTAGTAACCATAGGTCGACATTGCTGTAAAGGGATGCACATTAATAGAAGAGTTATCATCCACCATTACACATGTAATATGTTTTTCACCTCAGCCCTGATGTACAAAGGGAGGTTATACTTGCATCCTTCTAAGAGTAAGTCTGCATTAGTGAACACAATTTTCTCTTCAAAATTTTCTTTCACCATCTCTAGTAGTTCAAAAGGAGATATGGTAGTAGTAACAGTTGATTCACACAGAACCTCTACCAAATTTTTCATGTGATTGCCTTAATAAATCCTAGATTAAAATCTGAGCTGGTGTCTTCTTAAGTTGCTTTAGGACCAGATTGTCCTCTACGACTCTTTCTTTTATAGACACAGCAGACTCCTGCTGTCTCTCAACCTTAAGCACAACCCTGCCACTCCTCATTATGACTTGAACCACTTTTTCATTTGCTACTTCCTTCTCATCTTCATCAGTTTCCCACAATTCCTTGGGCTCCTCTCTAGCTTTGATCAATCTAGCTTTATTATCTGTATCCTATATATCTATCAATTGAACTAATTCTCCCACTTCTATTGATTTTTTCATGCTTACATCTAGACTTTCATCATTCTTTCAAGCCTTATGGGTGATAGTCAAGTATTCATTACCATAACTCCCACTATTCAAGCTCACAAAACTATCCTTCTTTGTCAAATATCTACTTCGACTTCGATTGCTATATCTTGGAGAGACTCTTAATCTCTGAACCCCTTCATTTTAAGACCTTTTCTTAGGTAAAAACTGGCATTCTGAATGAACAATCAAATCTAGTCTTGTGTTTCAGCTACCTTTTCATCTCTATAACTTTATTCCTCCATCGAGTGAGGTACTCGTGGAAGGACTCTCTGGGTTCTATTGTAACAACTCCAAATCCTTCAAAATGACTTTTATATGAGTACAAAAAGCATACTACTTAAAGAAATCATCTATTAACCTTTACCAATCTTTTTTAGTCTTCCTATCTAAGCTATAATACCAATCAATAACATGATCCATAAGGCTGAGACTAAAGAACTCTACCTTTTGTCTCTTGGTGAGAGTTGTCCTTTTTATGAACAAGACATATTGCTTGACATGAGTAAGAGGGTCAAACATGCCATCAAACTTCATCAAATCGAGCATTTTAAACTGGTTAGGCAGAGTATCCTCACCATCTAAATGAATATCCTCAAGGCTTACCCCATTCCCAACTAACAACATACTGGTAAAAGCTTTCAACTTCTCTTCTATCTTTTTAATGGCGAGGTTCTCTTCCTTAGGGATAAGATTATTCAATGCTTGAGGGGCCCATAATTCCCCCTTCTTCTTAATTATAAAGTCATATTCGGGACCACCTCAAGAGATATCTCCTTTTATCCCTCGTAGAGCCATATTTTTTACATCTACTATTAATGAAGGCATCATAATGGTTGTTGCTGAAATCCCTCCAATAGTGGTTGGTTCAACTCAAGCAATAGTGGGTGTAATGGGTTGATCAATTAAAATAGAGGCCAGAATAGCTATAAGACTAGCAAACATTGACATCATCTTTCTCTCAAGGTCATCCATTTTCTAATCCATATCTTGAGAACTAGAAGAACCAATAGAAGGAGTAAGCTCATACATGATTTCCCTTTCTGACTATTCTGAAGATCCTTTTGAAAACTCTTTTAACACAGTATTTACACCTGACTAAAATCTTAGTTTTGAACTCTGACCTGATACCAATTTCTCTATTTGCTCAACAACCATATCTTAACCAAATAACTGTCTAAACCTCGAAACCACCTGGGTGATGATGGCTTTATTATGGCTATTAAAATAGGGTTGTCAGCATGATGTATGAGTTGGTGCAGATGAATGATCATAAAATGTAGCATCGACAACCACACATAAAAGTCCTTTATACATTATTTCTCCCACACATGTGGTCAAAGTCCTTTTCCTAGGTAGGCTTAATCTATGGGTCAATAGAGGACCATAATGGACATGTATGGTGTACAACAAAAATTCAACAACATAACACGTCTCAAAGGGAGCACACAAAATAGCTTTGGTCAATGCGTATTTGAGAAACTCAAGCAAATCAAAATGACTAGACTTGTTTATGTATGTTTAATACATAAAGACCCATATCACAAGCAATGCAAGATTGTTATAAATGTCTTGGTAAAGATTTCTATGCCATTACATTGGCTTTGGTCCAGGTACTCAATTACAAGGCTACTCAAGCATAGTCCTTACCAACGAGTCTAGCTCATCATAAGTATACCAACTAATTAGGTCACCCTTTGATATACTAAGAGGTACTAGGCTTGGGTTGGTGATTATCCCTAACACTACACTTGGTTGAATGAATGAAAAGGTAGTCCTTCAAAAATGCATCGAGGTCAAAAAAACTAGGATACCTACTTATTCTAAGGCTTTAGCATAATTCTAATGCAATTTCAAAAAGAGATAAATTTTTTTAATTAAAAGCCTTTTTAATGTCACATAAATGAAAAGTAGTTTCGAACCAAAATCTAAATGAGTCCCCAGTGAAGTCGCCATTGTAACTTGCACGCTTGTAAAGAAATCAAGTAGAAAGCCCTTTGCCTTTAGTGACCCAATCCCACTTTTAGGGTCTAGCCAGGTTAAGGTTTACTTTCCCAAGCAAATCAGTCACTTCATGATAGTCAAAGGACTCAACCCGATTCACCGATTCTCAGGCTTCGTAAGGCATAAAACATCTTGAGATGTCTCTATCTTATCGTTAATGATCGACATTCAAAAGGCATATATTAGGCACCACAAGGCCGACATAAGGAGATACCACCAAACAAACATTAGGAATAGAGAATAGCCATTTTGTAATAGAGAAAATAAAATGTGGACTTACCTGTAGTACTCACCTGGATGCACTCACAAAGAGGTTATCCACAAAAATAATAATGATGATATTAATATTGACACTAATGATAGATATTAAAGGAAAATGAACCAAATAAAAAAAGAGAAAAGAGAAAACAAAATCTTTAACATACGTCGAGCAATGCACTGGCGCACATTGGGCAACGTACAGCCAACTATTTATTTTTAAAAGGGCGGAAAGCATATTTTTGGCCATGCATCAAATGATGCACAGGTGTGCATTAAGTGATGCACGGCCGTAATTTCCTGGTAAAAGGCTAGTTTTCTTTTTCCTTTAAAGTAAAGTCCTCGTCAGCAAATAGATCCAAAAGGGAGAAAAAAGGTATTGCTAAACATATAAAATGATTTTTAAATCAAATTTCCAAAAAAAAAAAACTTTAAAAGAAATAAAAGAGGATTTAAAAAATGACAGCCTAATAATTTCTATCACACAAAAAATACCCTAACAAAGGGTTTCACAACCTAGATCTAGGCAGAAATAAATATGCAACAAAACTACAGCAAATAAATCAAATAAAGTTTGTTCCATCTAAAATGGTAAATTTATAAAATTTATATTGTTAGAAAGTATATCGAGTAGAAGAGACTTTTCATATAATCTTCAGTGTACTTACTCGATTAGACCATCGAACGTCGAATTCATGAAACTTTTTCGTATTGAAACAATTGAAAAATTAGTTTGGAAAATAAGGAACTAAGTTCTAAAAGAAAACTTATAAAATTTTAAAGCTTTCAACAATAAAACTAATCTTGAAACTTTTGCTAACCTCATAAAAGACACTCGACCAAAATGTTATATGAGAAAGGTTGCACAAAAGTCAGCCAACTTATCAAATTGCTTTAGAAAAAAGTTGACTTACCTTTTGCTTGCATGACCATACAAGTGGTTTACATGGGTGTGCAACTTAAGTGCTACAATCAACTTGCTTGAAAAAGTAGATTTCTTGACATGAACTGTTGTACAAGTGCTTTACATGAGCATGCAACACAAAAATGGCAGTCAAGTGGCCAATTTGCCAAATAATGCAAATATTCTCTTATTACACTGGTGTATAATCCCTTTACATGGGTGTGTAAGGATAAAAAGTTATTGAAAATGACTTTTAAACCCCTCATTGAGTGTATTTCTCATTATTCGACCATTTTCTCCCCTCTAGTGCTCAGATCGAGCGTAAAAACACTTCAAAATATTTTTAAAAGGGGTTTTTAATATGGAAAAGACCTCAAAATCTTTGACCTGCTATCTTTCAAATAGCAGTTTTCCTCATTAGGTAACCCTAATAAAAGCCTCCTCAAAACCTAGTGTCTATACTGATATAGATATCTTAGTGGATGGTCCAGCTGCTTGTGTTATGAACAGCTTTATATATGGATATGTTGGATACAATCGGATCTCGAAAAAATATTGATAGGATCAACATAGCTTTCATCACTAAATGGGATACTTATGCCTATCGAATCATGCCATTTGGACTTAAAATTGTAGGTGCCACTTATCAGTGGATGGAAACTAGGATTTTAGATGACTTGATCAATAAGGAGGTGGAAGCATATAGAGATGACATGATGATCAAGTCAGTTACCTAAGAAGGCCACTTTGAGGCATTAGAGAAGTTCTTTCAAAAGATTGATAAGTATAACTTTCGCCTTAACTCGAAGAAGTGGATATTCGGGGTAATGTCAAAAAAGCTTTTAGGACATATGGTGAGTTATAGGGGGATAAAGATAGACCATGACAAAGTCAAAGCCATTAATGAGATACATGTACCACAAATGGATAAGGAAGTTAAAGGATTCTTAGGCAGGCTTCAGTACATCAGGAGGTTTATTACTAAGCTAACCTCAATTTGCCAGCCAATTTTCAAGTTGCTCAAAAAGAATCAGCCAGTGGTTTGGAATGAAGATTGTCAAAAGGCACCCAACACATTTGAGAATACATATCACACCCATCAGTGTTGAGACCACCACAGGTAGGTAAACCTTTGATTTTGGGATTGAGTACACGGTGTACTACCTTAGTAAAAAGTAGTTGCCATATGAAGCTAAGTATGTGGAGCTAGAGAAGATTTATCTAGCAATCGTTTGGGCTTTAAAGAAACTAAGGCACTACTTTCATTTTTATAGAGTGCAAACAGTGGCTAAGAAAAAGCCTCTCAGATACGTATAGGAAAAACCCTCTCTGTTAGGGAAGATGGGCAAGTGGTTAGTCCTCTTGTAAGAGTTTGAAATTTACAAGTTTCTGAGGATATTGTAGCTATAACAGCTTAAGGTTGGTAGATGTACTTTGATGGGGCTGTGAACAACAAATAAGCTGGAGTAGGAGTATTTCTGGTGACCTTAGAGGGAGAAAAGTTACCCTTAGCTAAGAATTTAATGTATAAAGCCATAAACAATAAAGCAAAGTATGAAGCCTGTATCTTTGGGTTAGAAGGTTTGTTAGCTATAGGGGAAAAATCCGTAGTGGCATTCTGGGACTCATCTTTAGTGGTATATCAGATAGAGCTAAATGTTATGTGAAAGAAGAATGGCCGATGCCTTACATCAAGTGTTTTAATGCCCTAAGTAGTTAGTTTGAGGCATGTACTTTTAGATACATGCCTGGAGATAAGAATCAGCCAATTGATACATTAGCCAACTTGGTATCAATACGGGATAACCTAAAAAGGGTGAGCATGAAGCTTATTTTGATTGCCAATTCTGATAGTCCATATTTCAAAACTGAACAAGTGATGGATATTGAGGTAGATGATGGAAAACCTTGGTATTATGATGTTCAGAACTACTTAGAAAGGTCAGTGTTTTGGGAAAAGGCCACTAAAAAGGACCAGAGGATGATCCATAAGCTATCTACTCAATTCATTAGTATAGGTGAAGTGATTTATAAGAGACAGCCTGACGATATTCAATTGAGGTGTTTGAATGAAAAGAAACCTAAGAAAGCTATGGAGGAAGTAAATAATGGAGTGTGTAGTGCTCACATGAATGATTTAGCTTTGGCAAAGAAGATCATGCGCCAAGGTTTCTTATAGCAAAAAATGGACATAGACTGCTCTAAATATGTGAAAGAAAGCCAGTCATGCCAACAGTATGTAAACTTGAGATATTTGCAAGTTTTTGAGTTATGTAACCTTACTTCACTATGGCCATTCGTTGTATGGGGCATAGACATCATGGGAGTGATCCATCTAATGACACAGATTTATCATAGATGCCATAAACTACTTCATAAAGTGGGTTAAGGTAGAGATATGGCTAAGTTCATTGAGACGAATCTGATATGCAAATATGGGTTGCCTCACCACATAGTGTCAAATAATGGGATGCAGTTTTAGGCTGAAACTAAGCAAATACTTAAAAAGTATGGGGTTCAACACCATAGGTCTTCACCTTATCGACCTTAGGTGAATGGAGTTGTCAAAGCAGCTAACAAGAATGTCAAAAGAATTTTAGCTAAAATGGTTAGAACTTACAAGGACTGGGCTGATAAGCTACCGTTTGCACTATAGGGCTATAGGACTATAGCTATAACTTCGATAGGTGCCACCCTATTTTCTTTGGTTTATGTGATAGAAGGTGTGCTACCAATGGAGATAAAACATCAGTCTTTGAGGGTAGTCTTCAAAGCTGAGCTACCTAAAATAGAGTAGGCCAGACTGAGGTTACTACAGCTAAACCTGCTAGATGGGGATAGGATGCAAGCTTTTTACCACAACTAGATCTATCAAAAGAGGTTAGCTCACTCATTTAGGAAAAAGGTTAGAAAGAATCCTTTGAAAGAAAGGGATTTGGTGCAACTTATCAAAGGATGGCAGCTAGGATTTTAGATGACTTGATCAACTAGGATTTCCATTGATGCATGAAAATAGCATGGTTTATTTCTTGTAATTGTATGATTTTTGCTGTGTTAGCATGATTTAGATTGTGTTTTATTTTTTTTTTTTTTTTTGTAGATTTGGCATGTTTTAGGACCCTAGAATTGTAAGTAAAGGAGTTTAAACTAAATTTCCTTTTTTTTTGTTGGTTGAAAACCATGCATTTTGTCCCTTCCTCAAGTGCCAAACGGGAAAAGGCCCAACAAACGATCGTCAGTCACAGCAACCAACGGGACATCTCGGTGCCTTCTCCTTATCCCGTCTCTCCCTTTCCTTTAGGTCTTCTATCTTGCCTCTTGGGCATTTGTGCCCCTATTTTGGCCTCTTTTTAGATGTATTTTGAGTTATTTTGCATATTTTATTTGTTTTACATGCTTAGATGTGTTTTAATGGCATTTTTTTACCTCTATTCTACATAATTTACATTATGTTCTTTTAATATTTTTTTTATTCCAATATGTTTTTATGAATATTTTATTTTATTATTTGATTTTTCTTAATTAGTATGCTAATTAATTTTGCCCTTTTGTGTGTTCCTTTGAGCCACTATTATTTATGCATTTATGGAGTATTTTGGGAGATTGGCATGCTTTGTAGGCTGTCCTTCAAACGATTCCTCATTCTTTCTTCCCTTTTATTTTTATTGCATTTAATTCTTACATTATGTTTTATGGTTGGTTTATTTTATTCATTTATTTATTTTTTGTACTTTATTTATTATTTTGGATGTATTTCATTTTTTGGGAATGTAATAAGTAGTAAAAAAGTATTTTTAGCACATTAATTAATTAAAAATTCCTTTAAAATATTTTGTATTTAATTAATTAGTTTTCTTAAATAAAATGAACAAATGTCTATTTTTTTACCCCAAAATCACAAAATGAGGAAAAGATCATTTTTGTAAATATGAATGAGGGAACCATTGTACTCAATCTAATAAATAGCCTAACTAATGTATGTATTTTATATTTTCAGTTGGAGGATTTGCTTCTTTAATAATTTAAGTAGGAATGTTTGATTTATTTACCATTTTATTGATCGCTTTCCAAAATGGTTGTCGTGTTTATTTAATTTAAATTAAATTGCATCATGTGATAAGGAAGATAGTGGATTAACAATTAAAACCTCATTATAAAAAACACCTAACTAAGATGCCAAGTAAGAGTGATATCCCGAACACCAATCTCTATTTATGTATTAAAAGGTTGAGATTTATTTTCGAATGTTATGTTGGGTGGCGACTCCATGAAACCTGCCTTTTAAGCCCATATTGGACATCTTCATAGATTGACCATCAACAATAACTTAGGCCTAAATCCTTTTTTATTGTGAAGTGGCCAATTTATAAGTTTAAGCGAGCCTCATCCTATCTTAGACCCTAAAAGCAGGCCTCTGAGAAACCAACATGTGTCACACCTGGTAGGCAACAAATTAAGAGCATAAAGGGTTTTATAATATTACCTTCAATTTTTTTCTCATAATAAGAGCGAAATCGTAGTGTTCTTAGGAGTCCTTTTTATAGTTTTATCAATAAATATTTTAGAAAAGATTAAACATGAAAAGTAGATCTGAGAAAGAATTTGGAAAATAGAGAAGAACACTAAAAAAAACTCACCTTTTCTTTCTTTTCTTTCTTTTCCCTTTCTTTCTAATCTCTTTTCTCCCCATTTTTTCTCTTTTTGCTCCCAAAAAGCCTTTCAAAAGGTTGTTAGCCAAAACAATAGAAGAAATGCACGATTTTATAGGTAAATGGTGAATCATGAGTGGGACTCAGCAAGTCACGACTAGACTTAGTGAGTCACAATTTGGACTCAACGAGTCATAGGCTGAACTTAGTCGAGTCATGACTTAAACTCAGCAAGTCACGGGCTGGGCTCAAAACAAATGTGTAGAAAAACCTGAGTCACAACTTGGACTTGAATGGTCACAGGTCGGAATCAGTGAGTCACGGCCCAGACTTAGTAAGTCATTGGTAGGACTCGATAAGTCATAGCTTGGACTCAATCCAAACTCTATTTTGTGACTTTTTGAACCTCTAAACTGCTTTTCGAAGCCAAAAACTCTAGAAAACTTGGAAAAAAGGTGCATAAAATAAAGAGAGATCCTTGAATCTCAAGCTTTTTTTATTTTAAGATTAAAAAAAAGTCATCATTATTAGGTAAGTCTGAAAAAAGCTAACTCAAGACCTAGTATCTATAGCAGCCATACCCTTAAAAGCTAAGTATTTCACTCATGTTTAATTTATAGATGCCAAAAATACATTTTTTTCCCTTAAGTATGGAATAGCTTACTCTAAGGTAAGGAAACACGATTAATTAACCTAAGGAAAATATCTCAAATGGAAGTAGTACATGTGTATGGACCGATCCTTGGGTGCCAAGTATTAAAGTTTTTTCTTTGAAACCTTAAGACAATCTGGTTAGTTTGGTAATGCAATTTAATTTCTACAAGGAGAAGATGGATTTTACCATTATTATACTAGAATTTTTCTATAGAGGCAGGGAAGGAAACTAAATCCATCCCTATTAGCAGCCCACTTATAGAGAACCAATTCATATGGCATTTTAATAAACAAGGTTCTTTATCTATCCTTAGTTTATACCATGCTATCCTATCTTTAAATAACAATCAAATCCTAAGTCAAGCAGTAAGATCTCTCTGACTAATGCCATCATTTTAGAACTAATCTAGCAACTTGGATTCCTCCTAAAAATTTCCAACTTTGTGTGGAAAGCATCCAAAAATGACATTAGTTGTGCTTTGAACCTCAGTAAAAGTATCAATGTTGACAAAGTTTGCTCTATGTGTAATTCTTCGTTAGTTGAAAATATCATTTTCCTTGGTGAGCATCCTAAGTATGTATGGTTTTCTAGTAATATTGGGTCCAATCATAAATTGTTGGCTTCTATCCTTCATTGTATAGTGAAATGTACTCAATGAAATGGTCCCAAAAGATGACTTTTCCCCGGAACACCATGGCAATCCATTGTTGGGCAATTAAAAATATGAAGAATTTTTTGAGCCATCTCTAATTGATGCAGCTATATGGTGGATTCCATTCTCCAAGATTGTGTTGATTCGTACCAAGCTTTTCAAGTTCACCAACAACATACCAAGAAGAACCCCCAATGGTATCCTTCTCCCTAAGGTTTTGTTAAAATTAATGTGGATTCTATTTCATCAATGTCAACAAGATGGTTTATTGGGGGTTATTTGCAAAAATGAAGTTGGTAGTTTATACCATTTTTTGGTAGAATTTGTGTATACAATTTTTGCCCTTGTAGCTAAAGCTATTGGTTTTCAAAAAGTTATTTGTTGGACCATTTCTAATTAATGGCTTGATGTTATCTTTGAATTTGACTCGAAGCCTTTATGCATGACATTGTAAACCTTATTCCTTGCTTTTTCTCTTTCTCTTTTTCTTTTGTCATTAGAGTAACCATATAGAGCTGCTAATTTTTTGCCAATGAAGCAAATAGATATTCACCTTGGCTCTTTCTGTTGTATTTCTCTTTCTGGTTTAAAGGCCACAATAGTTGGTGAGGCTTTTATCAATGATATTCAGTGTCTCTTGTAAAAAAAAAAAGAAAAGAAATAAAAAGAAAGAAAGAAGAAAGAAAGATAAAAAGAACACATGTATAAAGAAATTAAATGCCTACTTAATAAAGCATCTTTGTCCTTAAAAAATTCTAGACCAATTTATCACATTATTTTGTTATTTATATGTTAATACATGAGAATTCATATTGCTAATAACTACCTATGACCGCACTTTGCTTCTTAGTAGACTTATACAGCATGAATTTGAATTACTTATATTATATGATATGAATCTGATTCATTTATACTAGAAGAATTCAAATACCAAATGAATTATATAAAAAAAGTAAAATAACAACCAACAATTGCTTCATTTATACATGTCATGTTAACAAGTAAACTAGCAATTTAGATTTTTCATTTTGTAAAAGACGGTTGGAAATCTAAAAGGTATGAACTATTAGTGGGTTATGATCTTTAACTTTTGTCATTAAATTTTTTGAGATATGCCATTAACATTTTTGTTTTTCCTAAAATTTAAAAATAAGAAAAACAATGCTATGTCTTTTGTGCCAACCAGTCACATAATGTAATAGAGTAAATATATGTCAATTTCGATAATTTAGTGGCAAAAATTATTTATTTTAAAAAGTATTATGGAAAAATATCTCATTTTTGAAACTTTGAGAAAATAAAATAAAAATAAAACTTTAGTAGCATTTTTTCTAACTATTTTGAAATGTTTAATGGTAAAAAACGATATTAATCTATTATCACCCAATGAAAATGGATGGAGATAGAGTAATAAAAAGGATAGTTTTCTTTGGATAATTTTCTTTCCTTTATTTTTTCATTGTTCTAAAGATAGTATTTATTTTCTAATATGCATATCCATATCGTAGCTAAAAATGTGATGTGGAGTTCTAAAAATTAAAAAAATATAGTTGATAAGGAGGATAACATTTGGATTAGATTAGGGTTGAGCAAACTTTGGTAAAAATTGAAAAATTAAACCAAATCGATCGATTTTTTAATTTAGTTAAATTTTTCAATTTTTTGATTTGGTTTTAGTTTCAAAATTTCGGTAGGTTCGACTAATACAATTCGATTTGATTTTGAAAAGAAAAAATTGAGAAATAATCAAACCGACTAATGTTTATATAAAACAACATCATTTTGAATATTTGTCAAAAACACACCATTTTAAGTCACAATAATTGTCCTTCATTTACTCTTCCTCACTAAGTTTCCTCATTTGTCATTTCCCAAATCTCGTTCAATTCACTGCATACCTAAACCCTATCGTCATCGCCTCCCTCCACTCTTCCTCACTCAGTTTCCACACTCTAGTTGCCATCGCCAACCACTATCACTACTTAGCAACTAGTCCCTTCCTTCAATCGCCAGTCAACAGTGGCTCTCTTAGTCTCCACCCTCTAGTCACCATCACTACCCCCAATCAGTTTAAAGGTACCGATTTATCTTTATTCCCCTATAATTTTTTTCTTTAAATCGATGTTACTTGCTTCATTGTTTAATTTATAATGATTTTATTTTTTTTATTCTTTAAATTGTTACTGCTTTAATGATTTCATTGTTGCTTTCTTCATTATTTAAATCGATGATTTTATGATTTTATTGTTGCTTTCTTAATTGTTTAATTCTATGCCATTTTGATAATATCCAATTTTTTTTTCTTAAATTTGTCTATTAAAAGACGATTGAAAAATCATTTGATAGAATTGTTGGTTGAATAGGTCTCTCTCTCTCTTAGTTGTTTTTCTTCTCTTTGAAATGGTGGTTCTTCTCTTTTTTTGTCTATATTTTACAGTTAGGAATGTTCGCACTTTTAAATAAAATGTACTTATGATCTTTTTGACTCTATTGTTAGTTAATTTGTGTGTGGGTTGTTCATCTAAATTTATAGATCACTCAGTTATTAACAATTTAGTTGAGTTTTAACAACTACATTAGGGTGCTTAAAGTTGCATTGTAAATCTACAAATTTGATTTAGTTTATTAATTTGCTAAATGTTGAATACTTCTTTAACAATTTTGCAAGATTATTTTAGCGACATTTCAATTTTGATCATCAATTTTTCTAAGCAGAATATGGCTAGTCAACCTATAAGATATTATATTTTGAGTAGGTTTAACAATTCGTTATTATAATTAGGACTTTTGAATATATTCTAATGATATATTTTTTGTGTCAGAATTCACAACAATTACAACAATCACCATAGGGCACACCCAATGAGGGAGGAAATTCAACACATTGCCTTCAAATGGAGATGCAACAAAGTCAACAAAAAGAAGGCTTATAAAACCAAGGTCAAAAGAGTGGGAACACTTAACCAAATTAATTGATGAATCATGGACATAAAAAGTGAGTGTAACTATTGTACTAAATAATTTTATTGTGATCCTAAGCTAAATGGCACTAGTGTACTAAACAATCACCTTAGTTCTTGTCAAAAAAAGAGTTCACAAAGTGTTGATAACACGTAAAAACAATTATGTTTGCAACCAACAGATGAAGGTGATATGGGTAGTTTATCTAATTAGAAGTTTGATCAAATATAAATTAGGAAAGCAATTGTAGAAATGGTCATTAAGGATGAATGTCCATTTAAAATTTTTGAAAATAAAGGGTTTAAAAAGGTTATATATAAAACATATCGTAGATTTAAAGTGCTTAGTAGATGGACTATTCCACGATATTTTTTTCAAATTTATGTTAATGAAAGAATAAAATTAAAAAGTGTTGCAAAAAAAATTCTCAAAGGATATGCCTTACTACGGATACATGAACATCAATTCAAAAGATGAATTATGGGTGCATCACTACTCATTTCATTTCATAGATAATGATTGGAAATTGCATCAGAAAATATTAAATTTTTTTCCAATCTCAATTCATACAGGTGATTCACTCAGTAAAGTATTAGTTGATTGTTTACTTAAGTGGAAGATTGAAAAGGTATTTATAGTGATAGTTGAAAATCATAATGCCAATGAAATAGGTTGTAATTTTTTAAAAAAGGAAGCTTATTAATGGAGGACTTGTATAGCACAAAATAAGTATTTACACATGAGATGCATTGCTCACATTATGACCTTAATTGCTCAAGATGGATAAAGAGAGGTGAAATGTTCAACTAAATGGATTAGGAATGTTGTGAGATATGTGAGAAATTCCCCTGCGAAGATAAAGAAATTCAAAGAATGTGCTGGACACAGTAATATTTAATGTAAAAATTCTTTTAAATTAGATGTTCCTACTAGGTGTAACTCAATTTATGAAATGTTAAGTGTTGCTAAAACATATGAGAAAGCATTTAAGAAATTTGAAATGTTAAATCCATATTTCAAGCTTAAAGTTGAAGCACCTGATAATGATGGAATTCCTTTTGTAGATTGGGTCACTATAAGGAGATTGATTGATATGTTACAATATTTTTATGATGTTATCATGCACATTTTTGAGTCATCATATGTAGCATCTAACACTTGTTGGACTAAAATTAGTGATCTAGTTGGATCAATTTTAAAGTGGACTTATAGTGATGATTTAAAGATTAAAGCCATAGGTTCAAAGATGAAAGAAAGTTTAATAAATATTGGGGTGATAATGAAAAAGTGAATAAACTTATTTATATTGCACATGTATTTAATCCCTAAGAAAATTTTGAGGCAATGAAGTTTGCTTTTTGTAAGATTCATGGTAATGATGATGGTAAGAAATTGTTCAAAGGAGTAAAGGATGCACATTTGGAATTGTTTAATGAGTATAAGTGTATAATTCAACCTGAAAGTAGTCATTCGTTTTCATAATCATTTTGGAGCCCTTCAAGCAATGTTGAGTTTAGTCACTATAGTGTAGGAACAAAAAAGAGATTGAAAGGTGTTTTTAGAGAAGAATTTAAGAGACAAAAGGAAAATAAAGGTTTTATGGAGATGAAAAAGACTAAATAAAGGTTTTATGGAGATGAAAAAGACTGAGTTAGATATCTATTTGGAGGAGGCATTGCAAAAAGATCAAGAAGATTTTGATATTTTTGAGATGGTAAAGGGTGAATTCTTAGAAGTTTTTTGTTCTTGCACACATTGCTAGAGACATTTTGGTTGTTCCAATTTCTACAGTAGTTTTAAAGTCGGTATTCAGCACTGAAAAGAGAGTTCTTGACTCATATCGGAGCTCTTTGGCTCTTAAAGTAGTGGAAGGTTTGATTTGTGCACAAGATTGGCTCCGAAATGTTATTGAATTGAAGAATGAAGAATATTTAGAGCAAGTTGAAATATATGAAAATGGTAAGTTAAACCTTTTATATTTGAAAATTGAAATGGTGTTTTTATTTTATTTTTATGAGCTTTGAATGGCTAACTAATTTATTTTCAATATTCAAAATTGCCCATTGTCAATTTTGGTGGAAATGGGATGGCATTGATAAGTAGTTCCTCTTCATTGGTAATTATTTTTATATATAAATTATCTTATTTTGAGATACAAATTATATATATACATTTGTTAATTATTAATATCTTTTTTTAGGTGATGGTTTGTGATGTTTTGGGATTTTGATGATTGGATTGAAAGTTGATGGAATGAAGATGAGGTTTATGGAATGGTTTTTGTTGTACTATGCATTTTGGGATTATATCTTTAATTTGGACTTGTATTTTTTTCAATTTGGATGTTTTTATTTTAGTTTTGTGATTTGTAATTTTGCATAATTTAATTTTAAACACAAATTTTATTTATTTTAAATGATAATATTTAAATTTCAGTTATATGATTAACCAAACTGAATTGACCAAAAATTTTGGTTCGGTTGTCTCATAACTTTAGTTCAGTTGGTTAAAATTCTAAAATTTCGGTTTTATCGGTTCGGTTATCAAATCAAACCTACGGTTGCTCACCCTAGATTGGATTTTCAAGAAGAAAAGGATTAAACATGTACTATATACATACCCACAAATTCTTAACAAGTCATAAAGAGAGTACAAGATTTAATTATAAAGGGAAAAAAAACAATACAAGCTTATCTTTCTAAAAATTCAAACTGAAGGCAAAATACAGTGGCATCGATCATCTAATTTAGTATTGTTCCTTAATTGTGTAGATAGTGAATTTGTAAGCAATCAAAAGAAGAAAAGGGAAAAGATGAACAAAATAAGTAGGTGTCTAATTGTTGATAAGGAAGATCTGAAGAGTAAAGAGTTTGTTCCATTTTTGGATTTAGCACGAGGACGAAGCATATCTCCACCACCATATACTCCTTTTGCCCTTTGGAAACTCCTTATGTCATCAACTCCTTCACTTGTCAATCTTGATTCATATGCTTCTGCAAATATTAAAACATCAAATCAATTTTGAATTTATATAAGTCTTGTCCCTAACCGATAACATATTCACTTAATCATAATTCTGTTTAAAGATATTTATTTATTCTGTTGACTATTATGTTTAAGTCGATTGATCTGATTTAGATTCTATTAAAATTAAAATCATCTTAAAAGATGTAAGAGATAAAAAAAAAAATAAGAATATAAATAAAAGAGCGCTTACTGTGGAATTGGTTTGGCTTAATGATTGGCCTGTGCTTGGGAGTAATGGCACTCTCACATGCATAGTCTGAAATGAGGGCTTTGCAACAAATGATGAAGAATAGCCATGCTACTATTGCTTTCTTCATGTCCAAAATTACCTATTTAAACTTCTCTTTATTTTATTTTTTTTTCTGATGTAGAAGGTTAGAGAGATATATATAGGAAATTTGGTAACCTAGCTAGAAAATAATTAGAACAACTTACGATGGTAACTCAGCTTTGTATGGTTTTATAAGGTTTTTGCCTTTAGGAAAAGTTAATGGCTCAAATTGGACTAAATCTATGAGAATATATTCTTTTTAAAGTAATAATTTGGTATGGGAATATTTGAATCGTCTAATCACTCGTGCATTACTAATCAGAGGATTTAAATGTAATATGCGCGCCATATCATAATATATTCTTTTAATTTGAATGGAATAAAAAAAATGTAATATACTTTTTATGCAAAGTGAAAAGTGTCAATCTGTTTTTACTTTGTTTTATTTATTTCATTTCAATGTTTTCTTGTTTTTTTTCTTTTTCAATTCTCTTTAGATGGCCAAAGATTAAATATTCTGTTAGCTTTGCCGACAATGATAAAGTTTTTATTTTTAATCTATCCAAAGAGAAAAAATATTAAAAATAAAGGAAAGCCACTAATTAAGCATCCACTTTGAATCCAAATACTTTAAGCATCCATTTAAAAGGTTAATTAGATACGACCGAATATGATGCTTTCCAAGAACTTTTTTTTTTCCTAAAACATTTATATATGTGCTTGAATCATCATATGAGATCCATCTATAATATAATTACTGTTCAAAATGTAAAATTATAAATGTTGGATTAATTATTGTTAGATTTGTTAAATTTTTACGCTGACACTTGAAGAAATGTGTTGAAAAAATAATTCGAAATCGATTATATATACTCTTCGGACTAGTGAATTTATTGTATGAAGATTATGGTTGTTCGTGTTAAAATTTTGTGCAAAAAAGAAAGAAAAAATTGTATTGAAATATTAGTGTCTTGTTGTGCAAAGAATTGCAATTAGGGGTGAGAAAAAAAATTAAAAATATGATTAGCTGCAAAATTGGCTCGAAATCAAATTAATTTTTTTATTAACCAATCCAATGGACTCAATTATAATTTTTAATTTTTAAATTTTCAGATTTTTGGTTTCAATTTCAATTTATGGGTATCAGTTAACCATAATTACATGATTTATATATATATATATATATATATATATATTCTATTTCTCCCTAAAACTTACATAAAATAATATTTTAAAATATATTTAATTATATTTTTATTTTTATACCTTAATTTTTATATTTTCCTATGAAATTTAGATAATACTTCAAATTAAATTTATATTATATCATTCTTTTTAATTATATAGTAATATTTATATGTAGTAACCGATTAACTTTTATATATGTTATTTTTTTATCATATATTGGTATTTATATTTTACTTAATAGTATTTAAATATATTTTCTTATATTTTAGAGTTTATATTTTAACATTTAATATTATTCAAATTTTATTTGACTTAAAATCAAGTATGTTGATTTTCAACAAATATCAAATCTTTTTTATAATATTAGTTATTAATTTATAGAACATGAATTTTGGCTAATAAATTATATTTATTTTGTGATTTTTATTTTGAATTACTTTGCACATTTGAATTTGAATTGAATTTTACCTCTTTTTTTATAACTTTATCTTAGAATTTTAATGGTTAACCGAAAAATATTGGTTAACCAAACCGAAAAAATCAAAATCGATGGACTGATTAACCAAATGTAATGGACTAGTTAATAGTTAATGATGTTAAAAATTCGATTTTAATGGACTGGTTTATTTTTTTTCTCTCACTCCTAATTGCGATTGATATTTTTACTATCTTATTATCAATATCTTGTAAGATTTTTTATTTTAATATTTGTAATTTGATTTATTTAATTTTAATTTTTGTGTATTAATATAAATTTAATTTTTTATTTAATTTGCTAAACTATAGATATCAATTGAAGTGTAAAATTATCAAAGTGAAAAAAGCCGCATAGATACTAGTCTTAAAAGAGGTATTATTTCAATTACAATGTATTTATTTACTTGAAATTTTGTATTAGATAAATATTAGAAAATAAAAATAGATATATTGTATTGATATAATGTAATATTGTAATTTTTTTTATAAAATAATATGATAAATTTTAATTTAATAAAATAAAATGATAGAAAAAAATGCACAAAATTATTCTAGTGGCTGAGGGGGTTCTAGTGGCTAATATACATATGTATGGAATTGGTAATCAAGATAGAAATGATGCATTACACATGAAAATTATTGAGACAACTCAACAATGCTTTGTTAATGATTTTGGACCCAATCCGCTCAGGCATTTCATTAATAGGTAAGATATTGAAATTTTTTTAGAGTTAATTTTTTATCAATTTATTGGAGATGAAGTACAAAATGTGGAACAAATCCAACAATGACGATCAATTAGCCATCAAGGAGATGTCGGTCTCAATCAGCTTAGGCAACTGTTAGTTGATGCGATGGTGACTTACTTAGAAGAGAGGCAAGTGTCAGCTCAAGACACAATTATCTGTGCCGATCAGTTAACCATATGTCTGATGCTTCTATGAGTCAGCCTAGATAGTCAATTAGCCAGATGGCTAATGCTAGTATAAGTCTAAGCGATCAGTTAGCCAGATGTCTAATGCTAGTATGAGTCAGCGTAGGCAGTCAGTTAGCCAGTAGCTTGATACTAGTATAAGTCAGCCTAGGCAATCAGTGAGCCAGATGTCTTATGCTTATATTAGTCAACTTAAGCGGTTATTAAGTTGAAGGGTTGGTGATTTTCTAAGTAAATCCATATTTGGCAACAGATCAAACAGTTGTCAAAATGATAATTTTTTATACAACTAGTAAGTGTTGTTGCAAGTGAAATTATAGAACACAACTATCAACGACAAATCAGTTAGCCATAAGCGAAATTTAGGTCCTAATTAAGCAAGGCCATATATTAGTCAAAGGGATAGTGATTTACTCAGAGATTCTATATATGGCAACACTCCACAAATTTTGGCAAATAAGGGTGTAGATATCAGGAATGAATCTTTAATTGATTTGGGAGGCATGGATTATTTTAAAGATATGGTGGTGAACAATGATTATCTCTCACCTAATTATGATGTTGAGACTAAGACTGCAAACATGAGTGAAAAAAGTGATGACTCTGAATTTGGTGAGAGACATGAGTCTTTTAATATGCAGTATATCAATCTATTAGCATCAGCCCATGTTAATGGGGAGACAAATGAGGCCATCTTTAACTTTCCATCGAAACATTATATAGCCATTAACTCTAATGCATCATGAGTTGATATGTTAGAAGGCATGCATTGAGACTTGGGATGGTACCTCGGAGTATTAATAGGTTGGTTTTCAACAACAAGGATAAGGTTAAATCTTGTATGAAAAAATACTCAATCATGAGAAATGTTGACTTTAAAGTGGTTGAATCTAAGCCAAAATATTGGACTCTAAGGTGCTCAAAGGCTGAAATTAGGTGTAGATAGAGGTTAAGAGTAGTAAAAAAATAGATAAGTCTTTTTTGGAAGATCACAAGGTTTAAGGACCACATTCATGCCTCTTTGTTGGTAATATGTCGAAGGATCACAAATAATTGGGATCACAAATTATTCACTGTTACATCATGGGGATGATAAGTAAAAATCCAACCTTGTCTATTGATATGGTTATTACTGCTAGTAAGGAGTGATTTCATTTCGAAGTACTATATTATAAGGCTTGGTATGCGAAGATGAGTGCACTAAAGTTCATATTTGGAAATTATATAAAATCATTTGAGAAGTTACTGGTTTTTTATATGCTTTATGAAATTACAATCTCGAAACTGTTTATGAGTTTGTCCTGCAAGACACCCACATCCCTACTATAATGTAATTTTAAAGGTTTTCTAGAGTTGTAAACCAACAATTGATGGGTTGAACCACTGTATGCCAATTCTTTTGATCGATAAAACATTCTTGATAAGAAAATTCCAACATACATTTCTAGTAGCCTGCTCTATGAATAGTAACAACATGTTGCACCTAGCTGCATTTGCTTTTGTCGAGTCTGAGAATAAATCTAGTTGGACTTGGTTTATGAGTTTAATTCATATGACTCAGCGTGTTGGCATTATTGTTATTTCTGATTGACATGCTAGAATAATGATAATGTTTTAAGATAAAAGTAGTGGTTGAAAGGAACCTCTTGCATTTCATAAAATATGTTTGTGCCACTTTATCAGTAATTATAACACGCATCACTAAAATCCCACAATAAAAAATTTGCTTTACAAGGCTTGTATATAAACACGTCTTTACTATAATTTTTTCAAATATATTATTTATTAGCTAGTGTTGTTGGGAGTGTAATAACTTTGTAATTATGAATCCATACTGGTTCAAGGAATAATATATTTAATTACATTATTAATTTAGATATCCATAAAGGTATTGTCCTAAAAATATATGAGTATTAGTTAATTGATACTCATAGTAAATGAAATTAATTGATAAAGTACTTATATGATAAATTGATTAACTTAAATATTTATATAAGAATTTATGAAGAAAATAAAATAGTAGTTGAGTGATCTTAAAGATAGATTAAATTAAATATAAATTATTTTAGTTATATATTCATATTCATATTCATATATAGAATGATTATTATAATAATTAAATTTATTTTCTTAATAATTAAAATATTTAGTTTAATTTATTAACTAATTATTATCTTAATTTTGTGTATTAAAATATATAACTTAAATAATTATGAACTTAAATTTATGCAGTACATATAGAATAAAAATTATAAGTAATATTGATATATAAATTACTAGTATTATATATAATAATTAATAAATATCGGTTTTTTCAGTACAAGACAATTCAGTACAGTTCAATACGGTTCTCAATCCGGTTCTCGGTTAAACATCCAGATCCGTTCCAAATAAAGTCAACGGTACAATTCGGTTCGGTTCTAGTCAAAAAGTCAACGGTACAATTCGGTTCTGGATCTTTTTTTCGGTTTGGTATAGAAAAATTCAGACCCGTGTACACCCCTAAATATGATAACAAACAAACAAAAAATCTAACTACATAAAATATTAAAATAATTATATTATATGCATAAAATATTAAAGTAAAAGATAACAAATAAAAAATTAACCATATATGTATTAAAATAAAAATCTAACTGCATAAAAACCTAACTTAAGCATGGTGACAAACAAACAAAAAAATGTAACTACAAAAATATTAAAATAAAATATTTTAATCACATATAAAATAAAAGGTTAATTATAAATTAAGACCCAGATTATAGGGTACCTTATAATATTGGTTTGCATCTTCAAAATCTTACAATATCAGTCCCAATTTTGACTCTCTTTTTAATTGAGGGACTCCGTTGTTATTATGTCTCTATTGAAAGGGTAATGACAAAATAGTGACGGAGTCCCTCAATTGAAAAGGAAATAGAATAATTACAGCTAATTTACAGCTTGTAACACTCCCCCTCAAGCTGGAGCATAGATGTTAATCATGCCCAGCTTGTTACACAAATAATCAACCCGAGAGCCATTTAAGGCTTTTGTAAACAAATCGCCCAACTGTTCTCCTGTCTTCACATATCCTGTGGATATAACGTTATCTTGAATCTTCTCACGAATAAAGTGACAATCAACTTCAATATGCTTGGTCCGTTCATGATACACTGAATTAGAAGCAATATGAAGAGCAGCTTGATTATCACACCAAAGTTTTGCTGGAGACGAAGGATTTATACCAATTTCATCAAGCAAATGATGGATCCACAAAATTTCACATGCAGACTGTGACATAGCTCTGTATTCGGATTCTGCACTAGATCTGGATACTACAGTTTGTTTCTTACTTCGCCAGGACACTAAATTTCCTCCAACAAAGATACAATAGCCTATTGTTGATCTCCTATCAATCTTAGAACCTGCCCAATCAGCATCTATAAAGCACTCAATGTGAGCATGCCCATGATCACTGTACAATATACCCAGTCTAGGAGCACCTTTTAAATAACATAAAATATGCTCTAGAGCTTCCCAATGTTTAATCGTAGGAGCAGCCATAAATTGACTGACAATGCTTACTGCGAATGCAATATCTGGACGAGTTACAGTGAGATAATTTAATTTTCCAACTAACCTTCGATATCTCTCTGGATCAGCAAAAGGATCACCATCATCTTTTGTAAGTTGCATATTAGGAACCATAGGAGTATTACATGGCTTAGCTCCTAACTTTCCAGTTTCCGCAAGTAAGTCAAGAACATATTTTCTTTGGGATAGAAGAATTCCTTTCTTGCTTCTCGTGACTTCCACTCCCAAGAAATATTTCAACTGACCCAAGTCTTTAGTATGAAATCTACCATGCAAGAAAGACTTAAGTGAAAAGATACCTGTAGAATCACTCCCTGTAATCACAATATCATCAACATAAACCACAAGAAGAATAATGCCATTTTGGGATTGTCTATAAAAAACCGAGTGGTCGCACTGACTTTTCTTTAGCCCAAACTCTTGGACAACTTCACTGAATTTACCAAACCAGGCACGAGGACTTTGCTTCAATCCATACAAAGACTTCTTCAGACGACAAACTTTTCCATACTCCCCCTGAGCAACAAAACCAGGTGGTTGCTCCATATAGACTTCTTCCTGAAGATCGCCATGAAGGAAAGCATTTTTGATGTCAAGTTGATGTAAGGGCCAATGATGAGAAGCTGCCAAAGAAATGAAAAGATGAACAGAACTCAATTTGGCAACTGGAGAGAAAGTATCAGAATAATCCACCCCATAAGTCTGTGCATATCCTTTAGCAACAAGTCGAGCTTTCAGCCGAGCCACAGAACCATCTGGATTAACTTTGACTGTAAAGACCCATTTGCAACCCACAGCATGCTTTCCCTCTGGTAGGTGCACCAACTCCCAAGTATGATTTGAATCTAAAGCATTCATCTCCTCAATCATAGCATCATACCATCCAGGATGACTTAAAGCGTCTTTAACTATCTTGGGGATAGATATAGAATCTAAAGATGCAATTAAAGAACATGTCGAGGGAGACAGGTGATCATAGGAAACAAAATTAACAATGGAATAAGTGGATCTACAATTACGTGTACCTTTACGAAGAGCAATGGGAAGATCGGGATCAGTAGGAGCAGGATCAGATGACGAAGTTGCTGGTGCGGGACATGTATCATTAGTGTCTCTTCGTCTAGAGTAGACCTGAACAATCTGTGGTCTTGTTGATGTTGAAGGATCATCACTTGCTAGCAGCTCAGTATAAGAAGATGCAGTAGACAAATCAGCTGATTCTCGGAGAGATGTCACCTTATAAATGAGCCACTCATCTTCCTCCCCCTGACTTGGAAGATTGGATGGAGATGAAAAGAAGGGTTTATCTTCTGAGAATACCACATCAGCGGAAACCAAATGTCGCTTCAGATCAGGAGAGTAACATCTATATCCCTTTTGGAGACGCGAGTATCCCAAGAACACACACTTCAATGCCTTAGGATCAAGTTTGGTAACATGAGGACGAACATCTCTAACATAACATGTACTGCCAAAAATTCGGGGTTCCACTGGAAACAATATTTTATTTGGAAACAACACATTATAAGGGATATCACCATTTAACACCGTAGAGGGCATCCGATTGATCAGAAAACAAGCTGTAGAAATAGCATCAACCCAAAAACACTTAGGAACATTCATTTGAAACAATAAAGCTCTATCTGTCTCAAGTAAATGTCTGTTCTTTCTTTCAGCAACTCCATTTTGAGAAGGAGTATCAACACAAGAGGACTGGTGAAGGATACCCTGTTGAGACATATACCGCTGAAAAGAATCTGACATATATTCCTTAGCATTATCACTTCGCAATATATTTACAGAAGCATTAAATTGGGTTTTAACTTCAGCACAAAAGGCAGAAAAATGAGAAAAAACTTCAGAACGATTCTTCATAAAATAAATCCAAGTCGTACGGGAAAAATCATCCACAAAAGTAACAAAATATATGTATCCAGTTTTGGACATAACAGGACAAGGACCCCAAACATCCGAATGAACAAGTTGAAAAGAAAACTCAGCTCGTTTATTAATTCTAGGACTAGATGAGCTACGATGATGTTTAGCAAAATGACAAGACTCACAATCCAAAGAAGATACATCATAAAACTGCGAACATAACTTCTTTAACATAGGTAGAGAAGGGTGCCCCAATCGACAATGTGCTTCAAAATGAGACACTACACTGGAACAAGCAACAGGTCGTGGTACCCAAGAATCCAGAATATATAGACCACCAGATACATGTCCCTTACCAAAAATCTGCTTCGTCATAAGATCCTGAAAAAGACAATGATCAGGGAAAAATGAGACACAACAATTGAGTTCTTTGGTAAGTTTACTCACAGATATCAAATTAAAAGCTAGGTTAGGCAGATTTAGAACAGAGGGTAAAGTAATAGAAGGAGTAGGTTTGACAGTGCCAGACCCCACAATGTTGTATGATGTCCCATCAGCAATAGTAACAGGCAAAGGGGTTTTATGGGATCAAAAATCAGAGAAAGTATCAGGATTACCTGTCATATGATTTGTGGCACCAAAATGAATGACCCAATTGTTGCTAGAGGAGATAAGACATGTGTTACCTGCTTTAGTAGTAACAGAAGTTAAAGATCCCTTTAACAATTCCTGGTACTTGGCATACTCTTCGACAGATATAGTGACATTATGCTCAGATGATGAACCAGAAGTCGCAACATTAGCAACTTGTGACCTCTGATTGCGATTCTGCAATTTCTTGCAGTAGCGCTTTGTATGACCTGGTTCTTTACAATAATAGCAAACAACATCAGCATTCCGATTATCATTATATCTATTTTTCCCCTTCGATAGATTCCTTTTACCATTATCACTTCCACTTTCTCTGACAACCAAAGCACTATTGAGCTGACTAGATGAAGCATTATCAGCACGCAATAACCTACTAAACACATCTTCAAGAGTAGGAATTTCAGAGCTAGAAAGAATCTGAGATTTGGCTATCTCAAATTCAGATGGCAAACTAGCCAGAAAACTCATTACTGCCATTTTTTCTCTCTGAGCCTGTTGCTCTCTAATATCCACACTAAAAGGTAAAAGCATGTTCAATTCCTCATAAATTTTCTTAAACTCCATAAAGTAAGTAGTGAGCGATTTTGCTTCCTTCTCAGCACGATAAAAAGCTTTGCAAACATCATAAATACGAGACTCATTTCTTTTTCCAGAATATAAAAAAGTCAAATAATCCATTAACTCTTTTACACGCTCACAATGAGAAATTAAGCCAAGCACATTTCTTTCAATTGAATTTCGAATTTGTAAAAGTAACCGAGAATAATTTCTCATCCAAATCTGCTTTTCAATTTTATCAGTAGGAGGGTCATCAGTTAAATGATCATCTTTATCCATACTACGAAGATAGATTCTAATCGTTCTACTCCAATCAAGATAATTGGATCCATCTAACTTTTCTTCTGTAATCTTAGATAAAGGGATAATTTCACTAACAGTTTCCCTCACTCCTCCTTTATTATCAGCCATAATATCCGTACAGAACAAAAAACAATCAACGCAACCAATAAGAACTCAGAATACCTAGCCAAAAAGACAGTCCAAACAACTAGCAACAGATTGAATAACACACAGAGAAGGACAACACCTTATGGGAAACAAAAAATACCAGCAGAAGAAAGAGTCAAGCCAAGACAGTACCAGAAGTTGACCGGAAATCTTCAGGCGACGCCGGAGATGAAATCGAAAGATCGGAGGTCAGGTCGCGCGCCTCCACGCACCGGCGCGTGAGGGAAGGGCGTGAACTTATGGCGGCACGTGAGGGCCACTCGCCGGTCGGAAGGACACCGGATTTTGGGCACTGACCGAAAATCACCTTGCGCTTCTTCTGATGCCGGCGGTGAGATGAGATGGTCACCAAAAAGTAGACACCCAACCCAAACAGTAACCCTACGGTTGGAACAAGTTACCCAACCCAAAAAGAAACTAGAAAATACCCCAGATCAAGCCTAGAAGGCTCTGATACCATGTAAAAGAATAGATTGAAGAATGATTTTCTGTATATTGAAATGAAAGAGGAATATAGAATTTATACAAGTGTAGAAACCCTAACTAGGAAACTCCGTAAACTTCCTATTCTGTACAAGGAAAGAGAATAAAAGGAAACAAAATAATTATAGCTAATTTACAACTTGTAACAAAAGGGAAGTCGAAGTTGGAAGTTGATATTGTAAGATTTTAAAGATAGCATCCGACATTGTAAGGTATCCTATAGTCAAAACCTTTTTTTGTAATTAACGCTAAACTAAATTATTGACAATAAATCCATGCAAATTTCACTATATAAAATTAACTATACTTATCATATTTTCAATTAATTCATACTGATAAAGCAGGATTTATCTTTATCTGTAAGAAAGAGAGCCAGCAGTTGAAGGTGTCTGGTCAGATAGCTGGACCTGCAAAAAAGTGTACCCGGTCGAATCGGACTTTAGCACTCCGAAGCTTAAGTTAGTAGCTTTTAGAGAAAGAGTGCTTAGAGAGAGAGAGTCTCAGATTATCAATACCTTTATCCTTTATATTTTGGCTATTTATAGGAGATAAAGGAGGGGTACTTAAGTACCTCTAGGAGTGATAACCGGCAGTTAGAGCAGGTGAGCTGCAACGGGACAAGGAGCAGGTGGAGCGTATGGTCATTGGCTTGTGTTAGTGGATTGACAGGACATACTGTCCCATTAGTCTGATCGAATATCGCCTTCCTGTCTTGTCTTTCCAGCTCATGCTCTCACCTTTTTGTTAATAGGCTTGGGTCATGCCAAGTGTTGTTGGGCCGACTTGATTGGGCCTTTGGAGATATTTTTTCCATAGTTATCACTTGTCCCTCCTCCGAATGGTCCGATCGGGCGATTCAAGCTTTTTAGCTGGATTTTTGAATTTCGAATGCACCCATCTAAAGAGATGCGTCCGTTCAGCTCAGACAGCTATTTTTCATTTAATACCCGTGTGCGTGCCGAGGGCGATGCTTCGTTCTCTGTAACTTCCATAATGGATTCGAGACACGTGGTAATCATCTAATGGAGAGTCAGTTGGAGATTCTAGAAGCATTTTGCCTATAAATAGGCATGTTTGAGGCGATTTTTCTTCATTTTTTAGCGATTCTTAGCAAAACTCTGCCAAATTTTCTTTGCCATTTCAGCGACGTCAGAGTTTCTGTAAGATTACCAAAGTAAGTAAACAATCCTTGCCTTTGATATTTCTCTTCATTCATGATACTATTTTTTACTTCTCCTCCTCCATCAAAGATGGCTTCAAGCAGCAGCCCGTCTATAGATGGACTTTTCTCAAAGTTTATAAAGATCACGAGCCCATGGCTTGCCCTTCGAAACTCACGAAGGAGGAAGTGGCTGAGATCCCTTCGTGATACAACCTTTCTGAAGAGATTTTTGTAATGGCTTGCCCAAAGTCCATGGCGATCAACGAGAGACCTTTTGGGCATGAGGATAATGAGTGGTTCATTTGCTATCTGTGGAGCTTGGACGTTGGGTTGAGGCTTCCTTTCGGAGCCTTTGAACTAGTGATTCTAGAAGGCTATAGGATTGCTCCTAACCAGCTGCATCCAAACGAGTGGAGAACAGTGGTCTGTTTCAAGATTCTCTGCCACATGGAGGGAGTGAAGCCAACTCTAGATTTGTTCACTCATTTTTTCTATTTCTCAGGCCAGAGTTATGGCACAGAATATTTTTTTTACCAGCCAACTGCAGAGAAAGTTGTTCAATATACCATCATCCCTAAGAGGTTTTAAATAAAAATTCTTTTTAGTGAGGATGGCTGGTGGATTTGGAGCATCGTTGACCCGGTCGGATGTAGCTGTTGCTTTGAAAGATCAAGCTGCCGGTCGATCTGCCTATGAGGCCGACATTGATAAGTTGTTGAGTGCCGTATTAAGGCAAGGGAAACCCTATGACTCCAATTATCTTTTGGGGACTCCGGTCGGTCCCTCAAACTCCGATGCTGCCATTATCGCATAACATGAGCATCATAATTAATGGAGGGGAAGAAGTGCTTACATAGATAATCATGCATTGCATGTTCATGAAATATATATATATATATCAACTGGAGAGAATACTTATCTTTTATTTTTGTGGCGCAGCTGCGATCGTGATGGCTAAGGGACACGATATCGCCAAATAATTAGTCGATCGGGCCAAGGCAAGAATTGAGGTAGAACATGCTGCCAAATAGGAGAGGAGATCTAATAAGAGAAAACTGGCATCTTCCTCAGGAGCTCAAACTTTCGATCCCTCTACAACTGCTCCCATTTCTTCCTCTGGTGCTATGGCGGCTCCTGTTGCTCGTCCTCCTCTGGCCCTTTCAAGATTCGCTGCTGATCGACCTTTGGCGGAGGGTTAGTGTCCCCTTAAGCGTTTGCTTTTAAGGAATGAAATTGATTCCGAGGAAGAGCAACCTGCTCATCATCGATAGGGATCAATTTAAGCAGACGCGCCCCCAATGGATGAATCTGCCTAAAGGAGGACTGCAGAGGTGGCCAAGAAAAAAGCTGCCAACCTGATAGCCGTGGTGGATGCGAGGATTCATACAAGAGGTAAGGAACCCATTCGAGATGAGTTCGTTCGGAGTGTCACTACAAGAATTTCTGAGAGGCGGGCCACATCACTAGGAAAGATTTTAAAAAATTAATTTGGCGACAGCTGGTCCACCGACAGTAAGGCGGTATCGAGGTATTTATGCTGGGGTATTCTTCAAGAAAGTGATTTCAAGGCAATGGGGGATCCCAATATACTAGCCCAAGAGTGTAGCCCTTTTCAACAGCGGAGTCTGAAGGTATTATTCAAAATTTTCATTCTGAAAGATTTCTTTCTAATGATTTTACCTCGCTCTTTCGTCTATCCGTTATCTCCTCGGCTAACTGATCCTTTCCTTCCTCTTTTGTTTTCAGTTAATAGAGAGGGATTTGCATTTGCATGGCGTGGCTGCTTTCTGTTGAGGGAGATGGAAGGATGCTGATTGGGTCAGGAGAGAAGCGGAAGCTAAGTACGATGTCGCTAGGAAATAGTCCCTTCATGCCCAGTCAAAAGTTAAAAAATTAAAAAAGGAGGATGCTCATCTTTCTCAAGACCTGAAAACTCGACAGAGAGAGGTTGACCACCTTAAAGGGGATGTAGCCCGCCTGACTACCAAAAATGTAGTAGGGCAAAATTTTGAAAAAGAAGCAACCATATTGAAGGGGGAGTGCACACATCTGACTGCAAAGCGCTCAAAGGCCAATACTGAGCTTGACCTCATACGGGGCGAGCAAAATTCGCTGCAAGCTACCCTGGAAAAAGAAATGATGTGGAGAAGGAATCTTGAGGAAGAGCTCTCTACTCAAAAAGAAGATATCTTAGATCAACTAGGAGAGGCTCAGGGAAAGTTGCTAACTTAGCTAATTTATGAGGCCGGCAGGTGTTTTCCTGAGGCTAATCTCAGTTGGATGGATGACCCAGGTGTCTTGCCCGATCCTCCATTTAGTGACGACAATCATGAGATTTCTCAAGACCCTACATCATTTCAACTGAATGCTGGTACAGAGATCAGATCTGAAGCTGCAGCTTTCCTACCGATAGAGAATGCAGCTTTCCTACCGACGAAAATGCTTCTAGGAAAACAGCGAAATCTCCCCAACCTTCTACTGAGGCAATTGTGGGGCCTTCTTCTACTGTAGAGATAGTAGACATAGAAGCATAATTGCTCTTGTAATGGTTTTGTCCTTGCTTTTGAGTTTGTAAGAATTCTTCATATATATAATTTGCTTTGCCTTTCAATTACGCTTTCGTATTGCAATTTTCATTTTAGGCGCAAATTGTATCATGAAATTAACAAAGAAGAATAAACATTATCAATCATGGAGAGTGCAAGAAATCAAATATGGAGAATGCATAAAATTGACTAAGGAGAGTCCTTCTTGAATTTTAACTTGCTTTGCAAGCATTGCAATACACAATTCTTTACGATTAATTGATCTGATTGGCTATGAAAATCGGTTATTCAATAGGAAATCGAGCATGGCAAATGACCTTTTGATCTATGGTGGGAGACAGGACTCCATTCTCACTTCCAGCTGAGTGCTTTCATAGCTCACTGGTAGAGCACCACATATTATTCTCTTTGGGAGTTACCACTGTGGGAGTTACTCTCAAGGTTTTGTTTCTCTCAAGGAGAAGGCCTATGGCCGTTACATTGCTTTGAAAACTTGGCAATTTCATGTTTTGAGGGGATATAATTAACTCAGTTATCGTCCTTTGCATTTTGAGTTTGGGATAGACAGCGAACCTAACAAATAAGTTGGTGGAGATCGAATGAAGGCATCTTACATTTTCGGTTTGGGAATAACTCCTTTTCACATTTTAGGCTCAGGATGGACATCAAGCCTAGCAACGGAGGTATGCCAATCGAGAATTGGCTTGGAGTTAAACTGAGTTTCCAGCTTTCATATTTTGGGCTTGGGATAAGCATCGAGCCTAGTTAGTAAGCTTTAATAAGTTTGATACATCAATTGGGATGGAGCATCAATCGAAATTAAGCTTTATAGGGATTGTATCCGCTCGGGATTTTTATCGACTAGAGTAATGATCATCAATCGAAATTGTCACCGGTCGGAAATAATTACTTCGACCGAAAGTTTCATCGATCGAAATTCTAGAAAACATATCCGCAATAGAGCAGTGGAGCTATTAAGGTCCTCATCTCAAACTCCCGATGCTAGAAAATATCTTTTTGATTCTTGCAGAGGTAACTCATTATGGATACTGATTGGGATACGAGGTCTACAAGCATTGTGGCCCTCATCTCGTTCCCGATATTAAGAGTGGTATAATTCGAAGGTCCTTTTGCTAGAGAAACAAACACGAAATCCTAATTTAAACAACAAGTAGGAAATTCGCGAGTTTAGACGCGTACATGTCTTTTAGCTGCTTTTTGTTTCGTGAAGATACCTATTTTGTGCGCATCAGGGTGCTAGAATTTTCAACAGCTTTTTGCATGTTGCAGCTTTTTATTGCTATATCTTTAAAAACTTAAAGATGAATCTTTAATAGTAAACAAATATTATCAAAATGCACTATCAATCAAGCACTTATTACTAAAAGAGCATTAAAATTTTAATACAATATATTCGCAGAGACTTAAATTATAACAATTGCACTTGATTTTGCCGTTGTTTGCTAGCCTTGACAGTTTGCCTGTGTCAATTTGGTTTTCATGCTTGCCGTATTTGTCTGAGCTAAACGCATCGCTCTCATCACAGTGTCGCTTACAGGAGCTTTCCACTCTGATTTGAGCGCTCGAGAGATATGTGTAGCTCATGACCTTTGTCGTGACCTCCATTATTTCTCATCTTATTTAGATATCTTGGGCTAGTTAGCTTTTCTGTGTTTTCTCTTGGTGCTCATCGATGTTTGTGCGGGACTGACGTCAAATGGAGTGGAAGTTCCAGCCAACTGACCATTATGGCGATCGAATTTACTCTGTTTGGTCTTCTTTCCCCTTTTTATGATCCTCGAGAAGACTGACCGGTTAAGTTTCCTTTCTAACCGATCAGATGGGGAGGTGTTATTGAAGAGCCGACCATTTGGATATTGCAATCTATCTATGACGCTGGTCTTCTTTACTTTATTGGATCTGAAAGCATCATCCAGCTGGATGCATTGCCTGACCCTATCCATCAGGTCGTAGAAGCTCATCAGTGGTCTTGTTGTCAATGATTCAGAAAATGGACGATCCATGATGCCTTTCGCCAAAGCATTTGATGCCACTTCCGCACTTAAATCCCTTACTTCCGACATTACGGCCTGGAAGCGATTGATGTAATCTCTGAGACTTTGATCAGTTCTCTGGTAGAGGTTATACGGGCTGTCGATCGACTTTAATGTGCGTGTTTGCACAGCGAATCGAGCAGTGAACAACTCTTTGAGTTGCCCGAAGGAGGTGATTGATTCTTGAGGGAGTCCGATAAACCATTTTAAAGCATCCCCTACTAAGATAGTTGGGAACACTCTGCAGGCAATCCTTTCATCATAGGTGTAGACCTGTACTCTAGTCAAATATTCCGCAAGGTGAATAGTGGGATCAGTTTTACCTGTGTATTTATCCATCACCACATCCCTCCACCTATGAGGCAGCTTAGATTCTGCAATTTCTCTACGAAAAGGAGAGGTAGCACTATCGCTGGTGTTCCCTTTAAACATACCTTTTCTGGTTTCTATCAAACCGAATTGTTAAAGTTTTTGTTCAATCCATTTATCTTTGCTTCGTCCACTTATTATGCAAGCGAACTCCCTTTCAGGTTTGCACGTGGAACTGTGATTAGACGTGTTCATAAGGGATGGATCATCGCCAAAGAGCAGGGTGTACGATTTGCTGGGGATGCAAGGAGCGTCTCTGCCTGAGGGCATTGCCCGCTTACCCTTATCGTCCCTCCCTGGGACTCTTTCTCCCCACCTTGCAACATTATGGGTTCGTAACTCCTTCGTGGAGGTTTTCCTGTTTCCTCTTCTTCTGAAGTCTTCAGCCATGAAAACCATTTCATGACCTTTTTCAGAAGTTCTGGGCGTATTGTCTCTTTCCAGAGTTTGGACCACGCTTTTAATAAGGTTACTAAGAATGACACGCATATCTCTGATAGTAACAAGGGCATTATCCGGCTGTCATGCAACCACATCGTCGAGACTTGGAAGGGGGTTACCCCTGACTGGTGATCTGAAAGGTTGCTCTCTTACCCCTGAGGGTTTAAATCTATCCTGGTTGTTTTGATGATATTTTCTAAGAGCTTTGTGCTCGTTGGATCTTGAATCTGCCATGACTCTCAACGAAAATACCAAATGATAAAGCAAGATTTGTCTTTATATGTAAGAAAAAGAGCCGGCAATTGAAGGTGTCTGGTCAGATGGCTGGACCTACAAAAATGAGTGCCCAGTCGGACCAGGCTTTAGCACTCCGATGCTTAAGTTAGTAGCTTTTAGAGAAATAATACTTAGAGAGAGAGTCTCAGATTATCAATGCCTCGAGCCTTTATATTTTGGCTATTTATAGGAGATAAAGGAGGGGTACTTGAGTACCTCGGGAAGTAATAACCGGCAGTTAGAGCAGGTGAGCGATGACGTGACAGGGAGCAGGTGGAGCGTATGGTCATTAGCTTGTGTCAGTGGATTGATAAGACGTGCTGTCCCATCAGTCTGATCAGACATCGCATTTCTGTCTTGTCTTTCCAGCTTATACCTGAATGAAACTTATGATTTTTTATTAATATGATGGTTTTAGTAATTAAAATTATTATTTTAATATTTCATATTATTTTCTATAAAAATAATTTATATTAATAATAAATATTGCATGCTTACATAAAAATTGAAAAAATTGCAGTTAGTGACTTACCTTATTATTCTTCAAGTCACCAAATTACACAACAAATTAAATCTACAATTGAACAATAACAAATTAAACTATTGTATCAAAATATCATTTTGATTATTTTACAACAAATTTATTATTAATTATTATTAAAACTTGTTAAATAATTAAATAAATAAGTTTATTCGTACATATATATAATTTTTACTTACCTTTAATTTTTGCAATTGATAAAATAATGACTCAAACTTATAATTACATTTAAAATAAAATTTTCAAACCTCAAAAATGCTTGTTGGATATGTTTTTGCAAAACTTCAAAAATGCTTGCTTGATATATTTTTGCAAATGGGAGAGAAGGGACTGCACTTGTAGAAAATACCAGGGAAGGATTTCAGTTGAAATGAGAAAAATGAAGGCATTCATGTATATTTATAGAGGGTGGAATTATTGTTCACACATGAGGGACTTTGCCTTGGTCTTGGGTGGCAGGAGACTACCTATTGTTCAAATCTACTCTTTTTTCTAATTTGCATATCAGTATATTATTAGTATCTAAGATATATTTGTGGCATATATTACCATGAACAAAATCAAACTGAAAATATTTATAATATGCAATTTAGAATATTCTTAGTATGTCCAAGATATATCTACAATATACATTACCATGAATAAAATTGAGCTTCTTTTAACTCAACTTTTAGAAATTGTGTAGCTTTTTCAACACTCTAAATACCCTTATAAAAATGTCATAGAATTTTGAATGTTCTTTTGTGAAAACTTTGAATTGAAAATTGAAAAAGGATAGTTTCAGTTAAATGCATAAGAGAGAAGGGTGATTAGAAACCCAAGTGTAAAAATTAAGTGAATTTTTTTTTAGGGAAGATTAATCTTCATGAATCTAAGAGTCAATATCAATGAATATCGGTGTTTTAACCGTAATTCAGAAAAAGAATTCAATCTTTAACTGATTTAAACCGTTAAATTTAGCAAGTACAGTACATGTTTTGAAAACCCTAACCACACCTAAAATTAACCAGAGTCCTATTTAAAATACACCAAATCTTTCTACCTCCTGATTATTGATTCAAGTGAACTGGCACCCCTATTAAGTTCCAATAAATTGGCAGCAAAGAGGCAATATTTTCAAAGAACTACTATAGTTAGATCAATACGTCCATGTTATCTCCGCTAAAAATGTAGTCAAAATCATCCTAAAGCAACCAGGGATTATCACTAGAGAAGTTAAACAATACGAAGAAGAATTTATGATGTGAATACTGTGCTAGGGAATAAGCAAGAAGAAACATCAAATCTTTAGCCCTAAAGATTGTGATTATGCAAATTCATGGAATTGATGCTTTCTAAATCCAAGACTCGGCTCAAAGCATCAAAAGTTTTTGCATGGTATTATGACTAAGAACAATAACTCATATAAATCGGACTTCTTTTCTTTCTAATCAAATTATTAAAAATAAAACATCTACTGAAATCTCTATTGACGATTTGAATATTATTTTTCCCATAAATATGTTTTAGGCTAAATTTACATATAAAATATTGAAAATAGCATATATTTGCCTTTTTAATATATTTTTTTGACCAAAATTATCCTTACTATTACGCAATTAGCTCAAAGCTGACACTAAAACTAATGCAACTGCAGGTAAGCAGATAGAAATACATATAATATGCTGATAAAGGGACTTAAATTTATCATATATGCACTATAAATTGATACTTTATTTTAATTCTCGAAAAAAAAATCAAAATTTCTTACCTTTCTAGTTATTTACTTGGAGTTTGATTATTTTGATACATTTGATCAATTTGACTCTTACAAAAGCAAGATTAGGCAACTTAATCTCATACAGAATTAAAATTGATTTATCTAATTAAGATAAAGTGTTTTGCCTATTTTCATCATATTAACATATTTATATCATAATTTTTTTTATTGATTAGCATGTTCAATTTCCCACAAGTACAATTATTTAGGCCACGTTTGGTTCACTGTATTATATTAGCTTGTATGGAATTAACCTATGGGCATATTTGGTTCATTGTTTTGTATTAGCCTGTATAGGGTTAACATGTATGGTATTAGCTTGTATAAAATTAGCATGTACAGTATTATAGCTTATATTATATTATACGGTATTTGATACAAAATTGTATTAGCCTGTAATATTTTATAATATATTTGGTGCATAATATTATAATGTATTATTTTTTTAAATTTTGAAAATAGATACAATTAAATTATTTTAATTGTGACTAATTTAGATAAAAAAAATTATAATTATAAAATACAATTTTTAATACATACATCAATTTTTTTTATTAAAAATAAAAAATTTTAATGAGAAATTACTATATATTATTAGAAAAATCGGTATTTTTAAAGGTATAATTAGATATAAAAAATAAAAAAATCTAAACAACGAATTTGACTAAATATTTGAGCAAAAAATGAAAGAATTTATCAATTATAATATAATTTTTTATAACAGTTATTAAGTTATACATTCAATATCACTATTAAGTTACATATTCAATATCGCGGCAAGGTGGTGGTGGTGGCGGCTGTGGCGACGGTGATTGTGGTGGTGGTGGTGTGCTGGTGAGGGCGATGGTGGTGGCAGCTTTGGTGGCAGCAGCAGTGGCAATGTGGTGGTAGGGGCAGTGGTTGTGGCAACTATAATGATGGCAACAATGGTGGTGGTGGCAGCAGTATGGTGGTAGGGGCGGCGACGATAGTGATGTAGGCAGTGATGGTGGCAGTGTCAGCGACTTGGTGGTGGTGGTGGTGGCGACAGCGACGGTGATGGTTTGACAGTATTTAGTATTAATACGATGTTTACCGTATTACACAAATTCAACGATTTGTGATGTATTATTTTATACAGTATATGTGGAATAATAAGATCTATGTATTACATTATCCCCAAATTAATTTTCAGAAAACTTTTCAAACATTGTATTTATATTAGCTTATACTATATTATATTATCTCGTGTACAATATAGAAAACCAAACATGGCTATATAGTATTAGCCTGTATACTATTAGCTTGTACAGTATTAACCTATATAGTATTAGTTTGTACAGTATTAGCATGTATTATATTATTATATAATGTTTAGTAAAAAATTATATTAACTTGTAATATTTTACACAATGTTTAGTGTATAATATCATAATATATTATTTTTTAAAAAATTGAAAATAGATACGATTAAATTATTTTTATTGTAACTAATTTAGATAAAAAATATTATAATTATAAAATATAATTTTTGATACATACATCAATTTTTTATTAAAAAATAAAAAAATATTATAAAAAATGACTATATATTATTAGAAAGACCAGCATTTTTAAAAGAAAAAATTATATAAAAAATAAAGAAATCGAAATATCTAATTTGACAAATCATTTGAGTAAAAAATGAAAAAATTTATGAATTATAATATAATTTTTGTACAATAGCTGTTAAATTATACATTTAATATTATTAATTTAAAAATTTGGTCGTAGTATGTTAATGGTGGTGGTGATGGTATGGTAGTGGTGGCAGTGGTTGTGATGGCGGCAATGGTGATGACAATGGCAAGAGCAGCAATGGGAGCGGCAGTGAGGTGGCAGTGTTGGTGGTGGTGGCAATAATGATGGCAGCAATGGTGGCGGTAGTGTGATAGCGGTGGCGGTAGTGACGGTGGCAACAACAGTGGTGGAGCGATATTTAGTATTAATACAATATTTATCTTATTACAGAAATCTAATGATTTATTTATATTATTTTATACGGTTCATGTAGAATAATAACACCTATATAGTTTATTATATTATTCTCATCTTAATTTTTCAGAAAACCTTCTGAACACTATACCCGTATTAACTTATAATATATTATGCTATTTTATGTGTAATAAAAAAAAAACAAACGTGGCTTTAATGTTTTGTCATTCAAGCTTGATAGAATATTAAATTAAAATCTTTGTTATCCGATTTTAATTTTTTAAGGATGATTTTGGTTCCTGGAATGACCTTATTTGACAATCAAAGTAAATTTAATGGGCTTATTTGGCTTTACATCTCATGTGAATACCAATAAATTTTAGGGGTTTTTACAAAAATATACACAAAAAAAATAAAAATAACAAAAAATACAACATTTTTTAAAATTTTTCATTAATACAATATTTTAAATTTTCAATATCAATTATACAATTTTTTATTTTCAAAATTACAACTTTTAACATTTTTATTAAAAACTCCCAATCAAAGATTTCGTACTGCCTATCTCACTCTAGCTTCCTCTTTACCTTTTGTCGTCTCAAAAAAAAGTATAGAAAGCAGGGGATGTCTTGCTAAACAGAGAATCGGAGCCGACCACCAATGGCGGCCAACTGCCTCACCGGCGTTCAAGCAGCAACCATTTTTCATTTTATTTTCTGTAATTTTTGCTTCATTCCTCAGCCCCTAACTCGACTCCTCTCTCTTAAATCCAAGATATCTTTCTCTATTTTTCGGCTAACTTTTGTGGCACATGGCAACATGAGCATGACCATTGGACTCCTAGCAATCGGGCGCTTCTTCCTTTAGCCACCGATTATCCTCACTCACCTGCTGCAAGGAGATCGAAGAAGGGTAATCCGAAGTGTTTAAACTCCGATTTGGGCTAAACCATGCTATTTCAGGTCGCATGACCACCATTAGCAAATTTTTTATGGTCCGAACTTCACTTTGATTGTGATGGCATTCCTCCAATGATGTTCCGGCAACCGACGACCATCAAATTTGGAACGGCTTTGATAAAATCGGACCAAAATTTAAGAATAAGACTCTAACCAATAAGTACCCTAATAATTTTGCATTTTCCTTACTTTTAGGTAATGTGCGTGTTACGGTTCTTGAGGGATTTTGATTTTATCAAATTGGTAGGTTAAATACATGAATAAAGGTTGATTAAAGGTAGTTGAATGTTTGTTTAATGAATTGGATGTAAATTTGATTTTCCCTAATGTCTCGTTATTACGTTAGTTTAAAGCTTGAGAGAATGTTTAGTTTATATGAATTCTAGAATTGGTGTGGAAATGATAAAGAAAATTGAATACATGATGAGATGTGATAAAAATAATATTGGCAACTTGAGCAGTAGGTACGGTGGAGGCTGTAAGTTGTCCTATAGAGCTCGGATTGACTTGAATCTGTGCCAAATGAAAGGTAAGACATAATTCTAAATTTGTTATGAAGGAAAATTAATTTAATTATGTGTGTAAGTGATCTTAAAATGGACTACGAAATCAGACCTGCATATTTTGGCTTAAAGTCACCTTAGAAAGCTTCGAATGAAGTGTTTCTTGAACCAATGTAAAGTTAAAACCTAAAGAAATAACTTTAAGGACAAACATAGTGTGTGTACTTGGTTAATCATGCATGTTAATCAAGAAAAATTGTGACTGATATTTGATTTCTTATTTCACCTTTGAAAATGATGTGATTTGAATTTTTTTTTATCTAAAATGTCTTATCCTGATGTTGATCTATTCATATCTAAGGAGAAATGTAATACAATGTTTTTTTGTATATATATTATCATTTTAATTTTATATAATTGTTGTATACTCTGCATGTAATTGTCATATATTGTGTGTACTTTATGTATATTGTGTGTGTACTCAATATATACTATGTGTGTGTACCGATTGTTTACTATGTGTGTAGTAGGTGTACACTCTGTGTATACTAGGTGTATACAGTATATGTACTAATTGTATACTATATGTACTAGTTGTATATCATGTGTGTATTAGTTATATACTCTGTGTGTATCTGCTGTATATATCATGTGTATTTGGCGTATACACAGTGCATGTACTTAGGGTACATAGTGTGTACTTAATATACACAGTGTGTATTAATTATATTATGTAATGATAATATAAAATTAATATAATGCTTAACAATATTTCTTTTTATATTTATTATAATTGTAAAATATATACATTTGTTGTATATTATGTACTTGTTGGATACACTATATGTACATGTTGTATACATCATATATATTTGGTATGTACAGTGTGTGTACTTGATATACACAGTGTGTATTTGGTGTATATAATATGTGTACTAGGCGTATATTGTGTGTATTAGGTGAGTAAAGTGCGTGTATTAATTAGTTAATTGCTACTTAATCCCATAAACAACCATCACAAATTTCTGCAGCAAAAAGCCTTTGCATTTTTGAGCTATTATATCTATTGCATTGTCTTTGACTCTGATTATGTATCTGATTATCTTCTTTCTAATAAGCTTTATCATTATTTTATCCTATCTTATTTTGTCCTTTTGAACAGTCGATCACCAGTAAGAAGGTCAAGATCACGAGGAGCTATGGAAGAATGATGGACTATATGTGCAACAGAGTATCTGGCTTAGATTGGTTTATATACAGAGGATTAAAGAACAGTAATGTAGCTTATATTTTTTAAATGAAGATCTCATAAGTACTTATGTGAAGTAATTTTCTTTAATTAAAACCTTTTCGTTTGCTTGGTAATTATTTGTTTTTTGACAAAGATATAATTTTCTTTAATCAAGAAAAACTGTGACTAATATATATATATATATATATATATATATATATATATATATATATATATATATATATATATATATATATATAATATGCAAAATATATTAATTTTGAAAAATTATCTTCAAAAATAATTATGAAAACTATTAGAAATCACTATTGACACTCCGGCTTAGGCTAGACAAGCTACCGAGTCAAGTAGAATATATGTTGTACACAATGTCTACATTTAGTACTCATCGTACACAGTGTGTACATGCTGTACACAATGTCTACATCTAGTATGCACCGTACATACCGTATGTACATGCTGTGCACAGTGTGTATTAGTTGTACACACAGTGTGTACATCTAGTACACATAGTGTGTACATGTTGTACACAGTATGTACATCTAGTACACATGTTGTGTACATGTTGTACACATATCCTGCAAAATGACATTACATCACAGCCAAGCCTTATTCTCAGTCATTATGGCCATATAATTCTAACCCATCCAAAGCAACATACATAACTCTGACACCAAAGTTCAAATTATTATCCATATGCAGGGATAATCATATCTCCATGACATGTTAGAAAGGAAAAAAAATGAACGGTTATGATTATGGTTATGAAATAAAGGTACAATTGCAAAATCACAATAATTTTCCAATAAAACAATCAGTATTCAAATTAAATTGATCAAAATTATACCAAAGTAAAATCTGCAGTAATAAAAATGAGAATACCTAAAAGCTTTAAATGCTAAAATTCAAAACAACATTACTACAAGCAAAAATATTGAACATGCATTTAAACCTTGTGTATAACTACCAACAACAATTGAATATCAAATGCTAAATATATACACTCAAGGAAACACACTTCCCTGTCAAGGTAATAGAAAGAACAAAATCCATGTAAATTAAGCTGCAATACCTCCCCCAATTCAAAATAGCTGGAAAAGCCATATTTGTTAAAAGAACAAATATACTGCGTTGCATTTTTATTCTATAAACCAAGTGCACAGAAATCTCATCAAACATGAATCAAATAAAAGAAGCCAAAGCATCACTTGATAAGATCGATTATAACAAAAAGCAAATAATCAATTGGAATTAATATCAACTCACATAAAAGTCAACAAACACCAACAGATCCGATCCACAAAGCCACATTGATAAGTCTCGCAAATGAAAACCATTAGGATTCAACAATTAAAGTCAAATTTAAATATCTAGTAAAACCAGCGCGATTAATCAACGAATCAGTGAAAATTAATGAACCTGAGCAGCTTTATAAGCATTTAGAGTATTTTCAGCAGCCTCTTTCCTCTCATTTCCAGTCTTGAACTTAGCGAGATACCTGTGGTAATCTCCCTTCATCTTCAGATAAAACACCTTGGAATCTTCGCTGCCGGCGACAGTAACAAGCTTCTCTTCCAAGAGCTTCAAGATCCCACCACAGATCTCAGAAAGCTCGCCCTCAATCTTAGACCTGTACTCCTTGATCGCTGCCACGTGGTCGGAGTTTCCTCGGCTCTCCTCCTTCTGCTCGATGGAGGAAATGATCCTCCACGAGGCACGGCGGGCGCCGATCACGTTCTTGTAGGCGACGGAGAGAAGGTTGCGCTCCTCGACGGTTAGCTCGTCGGATTCGGACGTGGAGAAGACGGCCTTCTCCATGAATTGGACCATTTCTTCATAGCGCTCATTTGCCGAGCTTGAGGATGCCATGTTCTAAATTGCTCCTCCTGTGGAGAGTCTATCAATAGACTCCGCGATTAGATCATATGTCTTTTTTTTTGTTGAAATACATGTTAGGATCACATTTGCAAGCATGTTCATGTGGATGGTCTAACAAGTTAATTGGTATAACTTTTTTTTTTATTTGAACCAACTAGAATTAGTTTAATTGTGCAATTATTTTTGAACAAAAAATAATTATTTTTTATTTTTCTTTACTATATAAATTTTGGTAATTATGAATTATGATTCTAATTGTGTGTACTTGCTCTATACATCAAGTGTACATGTTGTATACACCTTGTGTACTAGCTGTATACACTGTATGTACATTATGTATACACAGTGTGTACATCATGTATCTACTATGTGTACATGTTGTATACAACTAGTACACATTGTGTATACAGCTAGTACACAGTATGTATACATGATTTACATATGGTGTATATATGATATACACACGGTGTATACAGTTAGTACACACTGCGTATATATCAAATACACATGGCATACATAACATGTACATACGGTATATACATCAAGCACACACGGTATATACAGCTAATACACATTATATATACATGATGTACACACTGTGTATACAACATGTACACACGGTGTATATATGATATACACACTGTGTACTTTCTTTATACAATGTGTGTACATGTTGTATACAGTGTATACTAGCTATATACACCGTGCACTAGCTGTATATACCATTTATACTAGCTATATACACCTTATATATATGATGTATACGGTGTGTATTAATTGTATACACCATGTGTATATGCTATACACACAGTATGTACATCATGTATATATATTGTGTACTAGTTATATACACAGTGTGTATTTGGTGTATACATAGGGTGTCCAAAAAGCCCAACCAACCCATTTCTCTCTTTTTTTTTATCTCGGAGAATCTCTTAATTAATTCTTAAATGATCCTTGGTATAAAATTTTTAAACATTTTGGCATTATTCTGAGAATGTTTGGCTTTACAGTGAAAAAATATATTATCAAAATTATAGATTATTTATATTTATATGTATGTATTTTCTTTTTTATATCTAAATACATCAATTTTTTAAATTTATACATATTTTTAGATAAAAAAAATTAATACATATTTTATTATAATATTTTGTAAATTTGTAATAAATTTATATTATATGTATTTATGAAATTTTATATTTATTAATTAATATATTTTTATACCGATTGTTTCAGCAATTTATAAATTTTTATGGTATACTATTATTTATTTTATTTATTAAAATGGTAATTATATATTCTTAAATTAAAAAGTATATCTATTTTGCTAGTTATACAGTCAAACAGCACAAGGTATATATAATTTTATCAAACACTTGAACATTAATCATCAATCAACTGCTAGTAATTGGTATCAATTATCATCTGCACTAATCAGTTAAATGAAACGGAAACTTCAATAGTATGACGCTAATAATGAAGATAATTTTTCCAAAAGGTACATAATACAGTGAAATATTTAGGTTTAATGTTTTTGTAAATAAATAGTAATAATTATGAATTGAGGATTCATTAAAGGAAAGAAAATGATAGATAATGCTTCCCCAAAAAAGCAGAAGAATAAGAAAAACAACGGTTGACTGTAGATCAAATCGGGCCATGAGTGTGATGGGTTCAGGTGTTCCTATCTGCAGCCTGTGATCTGTCTCTCAAACTGGCTATCTCTATGCTGCTGTCGAGTTTTTATGTGCTAGTGATGATTTTCCTCTTGTAACAGAAGGCTGTTTGGATCTCAGACAGAGATGGAGGTGTTATATATACTTGATTTTTGTCAGTGCCGTGGCAACTTCATGTTTAGCAGGGTCTTTTTTTTCTTTGATGTTCAGTCATCCCTGGTTCCGTCTTATAAGTTGGGGTCTGTTATTTTTCTTGGTTTGTAAGATGGTTTGTTTAGTTATGATTTTGACTGGTCATGTCTTGTTATTAGTTCCCAGATTTTGGCAGTTGCTCTTGCAACCTGAGGGACTTATCAGCTGATGTATTTCCCCTATTGAATAAAATACTTGGCTTATCAAAAAAAAAAAAAATCAAATCGGGCCACTAAGGGTGCAAACACAGAGAATTCAGTTCGTGAAGCAAGAACAAAATGTCTGACTGGAGGCCAGTGTTTATCGCGGTGGTGCTATTCATACTATTAACTCCAGTATGCTGATTCAGATACCGGGTCGCCACCGAATCGTGGAGTTCGATAACTTTCAGACAAGTGGAATTTCGATTCTGGTTCACTCAATTCTTTACTTTGCCCTCATTTGCATCTTCTTGTTAGCCATTGGAATCCATCGGGTAATAGCTTTTTTCTGTGCCTCTCATTTGATTTCTATTTTCTTTATGGTTTTTGTTTGGAATTTCATTCAAATTGAGTCGGTATTAATTAACCTCTCACCCCTTTTGAAAACATTCACATTTAAAGAATAGCTTCCTCCCAAACATAGCATTTAGAGTTTCTGAAGTAAGGACTGGTGTTTTATGAATAAATGGTTTGATGCGATCTTGTGCTTCTCTTATGGAGGAAATATCAGTAGCATACCTATCTGTGTTTATCAAGCTCTTTGTTTCCATCTTTACAGGGTGAATTCACTTGCATTCCATGCGGTGAAGAATGCAAAGACATCAAAAGTAAAACGATGAGAAAGGAGAAAGTGAAAAAAAGTTGTATTTTTGAAACTGAAAATTTAAAAAATAAGATTTATGAAAACTTATAAAAATGATTGTATTTTTTGAAAAAAATGATAAAAACCTGGCATTTGGGGTAATTTCCTCTAAATTTTATTTAGTACTGATTTGGTAACTAAAGTTTAAAACCGAAAGATTCTTCAAACCCCTTTACACACACACATATATATAACAAAAAAAAATGTAACACTTCCAAGTAATACTCGGATGTGAGGCAAAATACAAGGAATATATCTGGTCCAAAAATAAATATGGGAAGGAAAGGTGAATGTGGGCCATGTGCTGAAATTATCTATACAGAAGCAAGTGGGCTTATATCATAAAGATTAAGAAATGCCAGTACAAGGGCACCGAAAGACAGGTATACCGCCAAATAAGGAAAGATGGCAATCAATACGACTCGGATTCACTGCTGCCACATGCAATGATGATTACGCCAATATCACAATATAACTTTGAATAAATAATAAAGGAAAAATTATTATCCACCACCTCAATTTGTGGAGTTTTTGTTATTAAATTACTATATTTTTATTTTACAATATTAAATTGCTAATTTTTTTTTAATATATTACTTGATATTAAAAAATACACTCTGTTTCAAGTACTTCTATCATTCATACCTCAATTTCAATTTTATGTATTATAATTAATATTTTATCAATTTGAGATTAAAATACTGTTTAACTTAAAATTGACAAAATATATAACAGTATTAAATGGAAATTTAGTCGCAGTTACTAAGTGTTAAACATATAACAGTATTAAATATATACTGCTACTTTGTCGAAGCAAACCCCCCTAATCAGGACTGATGGTTGAGAAACACCATCAAATGCAAGAGATAACAAAACCATATTCTACGAGCTAGAGCAGGAACAAACCGAGGAAAACAGAGACAATTACATGAATATTGGAATACATTTGAGTTTGGAAAGCAGATGATCTGGGACTGCCACGTACAGCAGCGCGGGCCCTTCTTTTAATGGAAATTCCAAGCTTTCGAGTGTGTAACAAATTGAAATTTGCATTTGCTAATTGTCTCCGTCCATGCAGGGACTGGGCAAATGCTTTGTGATTTTGATTTAGGAGACCATCAGCTGAACTCGAAAGAGATTGAGACAAGAAGAGAACAGTAATAAGAAGGAAAAGGGATACAAGCCTCATATGAGCCATATTCACTAATCAGAAGCAGCAGAAGTGCAGTAGAGTCGGAAGAAAGGATATCTACAGTTCTAAAGGATGAGGATAACTTCTTGATGAAAAGAAGATATAAATAAGCGAGTAGCTGAGGTGGGCCACCCACTGGAGTTGAACCTGAAATACGTACGACATGGGTAACATGAACATTGTAAGCTAAACAAAGGTGAAAGCAACAGCCTGGCGGCCAGGCACGTCAGAAGCAAAAGGATTCGCCAGCCCAACGAAGAGGATGATCACTTTCGGTGATAAAAGAGTGTGTTGTATATAAAAAGAATGCGAATATCATCACTAGTGTTATTTTCAAAAATAAGATTTTGTATTTCCTGCCCTAATCCGAATATTAGATTGTATATCAGCACGCACATAGAACCTAACATTGCATATGGACAAATAAGTCAACATGTATAGTAAGAAAAAGCAAGGTTTGGTTGGACAATGATGATAAAACTAAAGAACTACAAGATACTTCACCTAATAGCTGCCATGAATAAAATATATAGAATATACAAAATAAAGGATGATATTGTTTGTGGGCAATATGCCAATATCAAATATTGACTTTGGAAAAAAACAACAAAACACTAAAGCAATGTCATGGCACGATGACATAGAGACGGGAAGATTTCTTTCGAATCTCATCAACAATGCATTGATGCTCTAGTAATTTTGAAATAGCTCAAACGACTAATTTTGAGATTCCCAAGGTGCAAAGCCTTTTTTATGGAAGCAGACAAAAGTACCCCTAGGCACTTACCTCGCATTTGGTTTGCAGCCATCAGTATAGATTATCCAGGATATTGCCGTTGAGCTTCCGGAAGGACGAAACTTGGCCCACTTGTTTAGCCAGTTGGCCCATGACTCGATCCATGTATAACATGTAAAGTCCATTTCTGCTTTCATGAAGTTCTAATGCTTTTCGAGCATGAAGCAGTGATATCATCACCCACTCTTCAAATAGAACTGCAGCACCATTATTGCACTTTATCATTTTTCTGGCTCCCAATGTATGCTTTTAGACAGGGTTTATATTTTATCGAAATTGAAATTATCCCAAGAAAATTCTCAAAATACAAAGCGCTGAGAAGGCATTTTTTTAGCTACAGGCAGTGATAAAATTTTGTTGTAGAATTAAGTTAACAACCAAATCTTGAGTTCAATAATAATAAGATGAAAAAAATTAATTACCATTAGCAAAATGCAAAAATCAACGTAAGAGCCTAATGAACATGGACATAATGCAGCCAAGATAAGTACCGTTATCAAAGCGTTCGTCCTTGGACCAAGTCAACAAGTGATCTGACACCAAAAACTCAATAAGCTGGATCCTGTCATTCACGTTCAAGAAATAACCATAAGAGATAAAATTATTCAGAATATAAATAATTTAAAAGACAAAAAAATAAAATAAAATAAAATGCTAAACATCCCCATCTAAGCTCATTATAAACTGTAAAACTACATAGCACGACTCTCCAGAATACATTAAGGATCCACCTACAGAAAACAAACATGGCAAACAAATTTTGTTTTATGATGAAAAAATAGGTCAATCAGCGGGAAGACCTTTGGACTGCATTATAGGGCCATCATTACGAACTTGACATGGGGAAATTTATCTTATAGATCAAGCCTATCAAGATAATAATGTAAGAAAGAAAAAAGAAGTTGTAGTCTAGAATTAACCATCCACAATCAAAAGGAAGCAGCAGAAGGGTTTAACTGATTCGAGTTTTAGCAACTTGTATTATGACAGACCAAATAAAATTTCCATTTTCATGAAATTTCAACTTATGTGTGATTTCAAAAAAATAAAAAGACATATCTGATAAGTCAAACCAGGAAGGCATTGGAAATTAGCATTCCATGATTATGCACACTCTTCGGCTAAAAATTTTGGGGCTTCACTCGTTAAACAGATCAAGTCTAAAAAGAAATTATAATTAGAGGTAACATATATGATCAAGATTATTAATGTTAACATAAGCATACATTATATACAAACACCTATGCATGCTTGGAAAAGCCTCATCAAAAGGATCCATAAAAAGCAAATTCTCTGCCACTAGAGAAATTCTGAGAAACTGAAAGTATTGCACGCTGCCCAATGTAGGAGTCACTTCCAAGCCTGCAGATCAAATGCTGAATATAGAATTGGGCATTGGTATCTATGTATAATTCGAAACAGCAAACCAAATAAGTAATCGGAGCAGAAAGGAAGATGAAAAAGTATTCCCAATATAAAAAATCTAGGTTTCTTCATTTCATTAGCATGTGGGACACAGTTTCTCAACTTTTTTAACATATCTTTTTAACAAGATTATTTCAAAGTATGTCATTTATTCTAGCCAACACATACCATCTCCTTGTGAAGGGGAACTCATCCTTCTAACCAATCGCATAGTTAAGCTGCTGACAATTTCTTCAATGAGGTCCTTGTTCTTTCCTATTGATAACAGGTTTCTCAATGATGCTGCAAAAGATAAGGAGAAAGATAACATCGACCTCCACTAAAGGAGTAAAGCAATAAGGGAAATAAATGAAACTGAAGATAGTGGAGTCCAAAAACCTATGAATGAGAAGTGGAATTTCAAGGATAAAGCATCAAACATACAAACTTATCAAACAATTAAACAGAACAGCATAAACTGAAGTTGAAAGCCAAACAGCCTCTAGCAATCAATAAACAAAAGCATCAACCAGTTTTAAATTCTGGCAGCCATTCTTCATTACCAAGAAATACAGACTTTGCCGCCACAAAATTCTAAATTCGCTGGAGAATGAACTCATAAGTTGCTCAGATCCTAGAGAGAATCCTATCTATCCTTTTTTTCATGTCTTGCCTGAGCTAATACAACTAACAGATTCATTCACCTACCATCTAATACCCGTCTGGCTTCACCATAAATAGTATGGGAGAACTAAGCTAAAAACATTACCCATTTTGGTTACTCTGTGTGCACGTGTGTATTATACCTATTATCATATGGCAAAAGAGAAATACTTGTCTTTCTGTATAGAACAATAGACCTTAGAACTAAGTAAACAATAACAGTCTACATATTATTCTTCTCCGATTGAAAAACAGATCAACCAATCAATACAATGCACAGTCAGTCTATAGTTGAAGCCTATGCCTTCTTTAGAAAACAGATACTCTCATTTGCTATCCTAATTGCCTAAAACATTGCACAGAAGTTTTAGGGCTGACCATAAGGGAACCTAATAAAGGTGAAAGAGCAGAATTCAATTGAATGAAAGGGAACAATTTTTCAAGAGAATAAATAGGAGAATGATGCGGGTTTAAAACTTCCAAATGCTCTTTAACTCCCAAGTTGGATTTTAGGAGTTTTACGAGCATAAAAATTTAATTTCCAACAACCTGCATGTACACCCAAAAAAAAGGACTCACAAACAAGATTAGGAGGTTAAACTCCGTTTACAGTCCACCCATTAACGTTCTCTTAGACACTCATATGCATATCCTGAGAAAATCTCCTGGAAACATGACACTGGCAATAAAAATTTTGAGAGCATTCTTCCAATTTATCCTGCTCTATCTTAATCAGCTCAGAGTGATACATAATAAACTATTGAAAAATGTCTACTAACTAATTGTTGTCAAAAAAATAAAAAATAAATAAATAAAAGAAAGGAAAAAAAAAAAAAGATATACAGGAAAAGAGTACAAGAATTATCTGTACCTAAAATGAAATCTACAGCTTGGTGAGACCAGTTTGCAAAATTAACCTCCTGCACCTGTGAAACTCTGATGAGTGTAAAGAACATCTGAATAAAGATCCACTAAGTTTATCTTTTGTTTCAAATAATATTACAAAAAGACAAAAAAAATAAAAAATAAAAAAAGGTTCTAAAAAGTAGTTAGCATAGCACCCTTGCAGGGAAAGCAGTATCACAAAGGTCAACGAGAAAATCGACTTCATCTTCACTTTTCAAATCTGGGGATAATTATAAGCAGAAATTCAGTTCCGTTTGAAAATTCGAACCAGGAAAAAAATGTGTATATATAATACACTGCTCTAAAATTCTAAATAGTTCAGATTAATAGCAATCCACATTTATCTGTCATCAGCGCACTATTCTTTGGTCAAGTGAATCTGGCAATAAAACAAGATAAAAGCAATTTGGAGAATCAGCACTCTTTGCTGCCAATGTAATCATGCCTGTTCATACATTTATTATTTGACTCAATTAACAACTTGGGCCAAGTTGGGGTATGATCATAATTAAAATCCAAAAGGTCGTATTTCTTAAACCTGAAAACCGTCGCCGTGTATTTGGACCATCTTTTTTCCTCCTTTGATTGAACCGCACTGGAAAAGCCAAAAGCAGAAGAAAGTGATTTTAGCAAAAGGAAAATATACATAAGCATGCAAGATGACAAGATTGAGAATGATTACCTTGTCTAACAAATCGGCGGCGAAGTACATCACTGAATCGATCAGAGCTATCCCCATCATGCTGAGGGCTTAGCTTCCCCAAATTGTCATAGAAATAGCACTTGCACGAAGCACTTTGCGAGAACAAAACGCAATGCGACGAATCTACGTAAACGCACACGAGAAATTAATAAATCGAGAACGAAAAAAAATACAAGGAAAAAAAAAAGACCAGAGGCAGACCTTCAGCTTCCTTGAGATCTTCTCTGAGTCGAAGAAGCTCTTGCTTACGCTCCTTAGCCTATAAAATAATAGCACAAGACCTAGAACCTTTAATTTGAAAGAAGAATCGAAAAGCAATCGTGGATGGTGTTGGTTAACAAAGAAAATAGGTGAAGATGGAGAAGGAAGAGACCTTTCGCTTCCAACGAAGGGCGTCGGATTCAGGCAAAGACGTCGGCCTTTGAAGGAGCTTTGAACGGAGAAGAGAGATGGCTACGGCGAGATTGAGCGACTGGTCCGTGGTTGTTGGAGCTGTATTGTTGCTCGGTGCTTGTTGGCTTGAGCCCATTCTCTCCACCGGCATTATTGACGCGGAAGAATGAAGATTTATTTATTCGGTTTGGTAGCTGCCAAAGAGCCAAAGAGTGAATATAAGACTGTTAATTCAGCGCTTCGATGAAAAAACTACTGCTGCTGCTACTGCTATTTTTTATTGCCAAACGTGCAAATTTAATAGTTTAATTTTTGTCATATTAACTTTTATGTTTTATCAGTTTTTTAAGCTCTAGCATTAAAATAAGTTAACACGCAGCAAACCATATTATGAAAGATATAAATTATTTTTAAATTTGAAATTTAAAAGGCAATGTAGCACATAAACGAAATATTAAATTACAGATAAATTAATATTACATCAAATATTAGGAAAAAACTGAACCTTAAGCTTTCTTAATATTTAGTTTCGAATTGTCTACATAGAATAGTTGAGTCGCCCCTTCCCTTCTCTCTATAAAATAAAAAATATCAGAACAGTTAATCATTGCCTGAATTTAGAAGTCAAATTAATTAAATTTTTAAATTAATTTGAATGTTATTTTAAAAATTGTTATTGACAGGATAAAATTATTTCTTCTACCTTGCGTATCTATATATATCTTGTTTATTGAAATTAGACCGGATCAATGATATAAAATCGATATCTATAACTGAAAAGTCACTTTTCAGGTTACTCTAAATGTTATTCTATTTTACAACCTTTTTTTTTTGGCATATATTACTCTTGAAACGATCCTAAAAGTCTGTATCGTACAAATTATTTGATTGATAAGTGTTGTGATATAATGTCTTTAGTTGTTTATTGTAGATCCGATATGCCCATATAATTTTAAAAATTATCAATGCAAAGTATTTTTCATTAAGGCTTGTATCCTAATTAAAATAATGATTTTTAACTTTTTGAGCCACAAATAATTATTATAAAAAGGAAAAAGGTATAAAAATGCCCCTTAAATTATCACCGTGTTACTTAAATGCCCCCTAATCTTTTTTCTATAGCAAAAATGACCCTCAGTACAGAAAATAAGTACAAAAATATTCTTCCATCTGTATTCTATCAATTTGTGGGTAACAGCACTGACATGGACATAACTCAGGATAACATGGCGGACATCTAAGATTAGAGAGGCTACATAAGCTCCACGTCGAATTGAACCCACCTTGTAAAAAAAATCACCATGATTTTTATAAACCCTCTTTTTCCCCTTTCTTTGGTTTTCAGATCTTTATTCCTCTCTCTATTCTTTCTCAAAGCACAATTGATGCTTCCTACTTTCACCGATCTTCATCCCTTTTCTGAATCAATCCCGTTTATGAAGTTGATAGTTTCCTTTCTTCATCCTTCCATTGATTCCCTTTCTTTAACTACTAAACCCTAGACTTTTTTTGCACACTAAAACAAAAAAATCCCTAAGTTAGTTTACTTTAAAAAGTTGTGGCATCCACAGAACTAAAGAAGAAATGTATTGGAAAGGCAAATTATTTACTTGGCAATAGTATTGAAAATATTAATAGAAAAGGCTGTTGAAGAAAGCTTGGAGATTCCCTAAAAAAGACAGAGAAAAAGTGGTATCCAAAGAAAGGTAAATATATTGGCACACTTATTCTTACCCATTTGATGTATGTGGTCCCGATTTCTTGCTTTTGTAAATTTTTTGCTTTTTTATTAGTATTTTACTAACCTTAGGTTAGGTAAGGTTTATTCGCACAATTTACTTTACTGATTTTGGTTGTTGTGTATTAAATTACTCATTTGTGGACTATGTTGAATGCCATATTTAATATTATTACAAATAATAAACTAATTTATTTTATTATTTCGAAAATGGCTATATGTAGGTTGTGTGGGGAAAAATGTGTAATACGTTTGGGTTGGAGTTAAATCATGGTGGGGTTTGGAAAGTAGATAATGAGTTAGGTTATGATGCAAGAGAAGTTTATTTGGTTGAAAAATATGATGTGGATAAACCATTTTTTTTTATCTTAAGGATTTGTTCATTGAGAAAACTGGGAAAAAAGATGTTAAGTTATTTTTGGTGGAGCTTCCTGTAGGGTTTTATACTGACAAGTTTGCAAGTATTGAGAGTGATAGTGATGTAGTGAAGCTACTAGATTCGATTAAACTATATGATGAATTCAGAGTAATTAGGCTTTTTCAAGTAGAAGATGAATATATTAAGTTTTATTGTCAAATGCTTGAAAGTGTGCTTTAGTAAAATTAGGAAGGACACATATGATGCCCAAAAAAATGTTGTTAGAGATTCTAATGTCTTCATACCGGAAGTTATTTTTATGCTTCCATCATGTGAGGAGGGAAGTGTAAGGGAAAATGTAAATATCAATAATACTGCTAAAGATGAAAAATTAGGGGTAAATGTAAATGTCAATGAGGTTGTTGAAGCAAAAACATTAGGGAAAAATTTAGTAGACAGTAATAAAGACCCCAACAAGGAGGAAGTAGATGTGAATGGTGCTCCTTAAGAAGATAGTAATGAAGATGCACAGAAGGATGTGAATGTTGCTTCTCAAGAAAGTAATAAAGATGCACAAGAGGATGAGAGTTCAGAAGATGATGATGATGAGACTTCTAAAAGTAATAACGTGATTGATAAATATGATGAAGGGTTTGATTTTTCATTTTCACTTCTTGAAGATAAGGACTTTGATACTATAAATAGAGAGAAAAGAAATAGCATCTATGCTAAAGAGAACTTGATAAAGCATATGCAATTGGGAATGACATTCAAGGACATGAAAGAAGCTCGAGAAGCAGTCAATATGTATTTAATTTGCAATGGGTTTGGGTTGAGGGTTAAGAAAGCAGACAAGATACAGATTAGATATGTGTGTAAAGAGGGATGTCCTTTCATTTTACTCATTAGTAAGGACTGTGAAGGTAGTGGTGTGAAGATGAAGACTATTAATGAGGTTAATGAATGCCTTACATGTTATGACAATCCAAGAGCAATGAAGAATTTTCTAACAAATTATCCGAGGCAAGTAGTGCAAGAAGATCCCTCAATAAATAGGGAGACACTGCAAAAAAAAAAGTAATGGATGAGTTGAATGTAAATGTTAAGAGAACAAAGTGCAAAAGGGCTAAGGGGATTATTCTTAAAACAATGAAGGGAGAACATAAGGAAGAGTTTAAAATAATTGAAGATATATTAAAGAACTCAAAAACAGCAATCGTGGATCTTTAATTTATTTAGAGCTAGATAAAGGTGAGTTAGATAATGGAAGAAAGGTTTTCAAAAGACTTTATAATGTTTAGAGCTTGTAAAGATGGTTGGAAATCAGGTTGTAGGCCAATATTAGTTCTGGATAGTGGTTTTTTAAAAGGCCTGTATAATGAAAAATTATGAGTTGTTGTGGGCCAAGATGGAGATAATTGCATATATCCTTTTGCATGGGCCATAGTGTTTAAGGAAACCAAATTCAATTGGTCTTGGTCTGTAAGGATTTTGAAAAATGATATGGCACTTGTTGATAGGGAATCTTTGACCATAATGTCAGATATGCAGAAGGTAATATCTTTAATTTCTTTATGTTTTATCTTTGCTTTCTTAGAAATAGACTCTATAACGTGTTTTCTTGCCGTTAGTTTTTACTGTTGTAACATGTTTTCTTGCTGTTAGTTTTTGCTACTGTAACATGTTTTCTTGCTGTGAGTTTTTGCTGATCTTACCTTTTTTTTAATGTTGTTACTTGTTGCACTCTAAGTAGTGTTCCTGAGTAGTATACTCAAGAGTGAGCTATTAATTTTGAAATAATATTATGAGTAGTGTTCCTCTCTAGCCACTATTTTCCTGTATGATAATTGGCTTGCTTTGTTGCTTAGGACACTTGTAACTTGTTATTACTACTAGCCACTACTTCTTGATTTGTACTTATATTATCATTTGTGTTTTGGAAAATATTTTTCCTTAAAAGATCAATGGTTAGCTGCTTTTTTTATAAGGTATCAGGTCATGCGATTGCATCTTATTTTCCTGAAGTTTTCCCTTTTGCCAAATACTCTGCTAATATACTTCGAACTGTTGGAATTTATCGGTTACATGCATCTCATATATAAGAAAAATTTAAAATTTTTAACCAATGTTACTGATCTTACCATAAATGTACAATATTCATATTGATGAGAATAAGAAAAATCACCTTTGATTTTTGTTGAACAGTTGATTTTACTTGGCACCGGGTTGTCACAAACCACAGTATCCAAAATCTAATACCTCCAATGAGTAACCCACACTAGAGATTGATAGAATAAACCAACAAATTGGTAGAGGACAAGTGCAGGCCGAAAAACCCTAAAGCTAGCAAGGGTTTGGGCGGGTAGGGTAGAGAGAATAATAGAAGAAGTCTTTCTTAAGTGTTATATCACTTAACCCTAATTCCTCATTAGTTGGCTTTTTTATAGTTAGGTTAAAAATTCAACTTTATAATGAGATTGGGCTCATTAAAATTGCTGGAGAATTATTAATAGGGCTTCTGGAATTCGTTATAATTATTTGGGTTCAATTAAATCCAATTTAAACCTTTTCATAAAAGACTATGTACAAAACCCACAAACGAGGTCCTTTGTGCAACTAATTGGATTTAATTATCCAAATGGATTCCAAATCCAACCAAATTAAATATGTAGGTTTCACAACACTTATGTAACATATATAATTTAACTTGGTCCAAGAAATAGGCCATTAAGGCCTTCTGTCTGGGAGTTGGCGTGTGGCCCTCTACAGAAGGGCTTCTGCACCAACTTCATTTCTCTGGCCCCTTTATAATTCTTTCAATAGACCTATTAATTATTATATTAGTCCTATAATACTTATAATAGTCCTATAACATTTATATTCCAATAATAATTAATCATAAAATACATTATTTCAATTAGATTCAATTTTACAGAACATTTTTCAAAAGTTCCACGAATAATTTTACTTGATCATAATTAATTAAACTCTTTAATTAATTATTATCTTATTCACTTATCTACCCTCATAATAATATCAAATATTATTATCCTTGTCATTTTACCATGTTATCCTTTTCTCTATATGTGTGTGACATATTGGGTTCCTGTCCATGTTGGCAGTATAATATGTAATTGTGAATTCTATTCAAAACTCACATGATTTAAACTCCTTTAAATCATTTTATCAATCCCTATTGATATTCTTGATACATCATTATACAAGTCATGATTGGCCTCTAGCTAGGCATCATGACTATCTAAATGTCAGGAAAATCAAGTGGTTTGACTATACCCTTCCATAGAAACAGTTACCATGCAATTACTCCTTTCACCACTCTTATCTCAATTAGATTCTGAGTATGGATTTCTGTCAACTCATATAAATTTAATTATGTATGTTCTATTAATTTAACCATTGTTCCCAAAATGCCCTTCATGGATCTCTATCCATCTTGGCATATTACTCTGGCCAGAGATTCTCTGAACAAGGCAATTATAGAATCATGCGAGATAACTTCCCTTATTAAATCTGGGATGGTGAATCCTTTGTCAATCACTCAACTATTCTTCAAGTAGGTCATGATATACCCAATCTCCTAACTATGTTCACTCCCAGTTTGAAGTAATCAGTTATGGAGTCAAAGTATACCACTTGCTACTTAAGATAACTTTAGTGATCTCAAGTCTAAAGATACTTGCACAATCGCTATGAAGAGATTCCTCACTAACATAGATTTAATATCCATGTGAGGATTTTCTATGCAGGTCTCCAGTGAACTTGTTCTTCTAACAAGTATCCGCATGTTAGCTTTGATTATCTTTCATAATCATAGTTATGAGAACCACTGCTTGAACCATTCAAGAAGCATAACATGTGCTAGTCTGTCCGAATTAACAATATCCTTATCTTGTTAATTCTATGACTAGGGATATTTAGATGTTAACACATTTGCATGCAATAGACATCTCATATTATGAACATTTTCATGATTTTCTTTGCACTGTGTTTATAAAATCTAGGACTTCATTTATTAATTTAAGATTTACAAACTCATGTATTTAAACATAGCATTAATAAATGAATGATGCCTTTTATTAAGAATATAAATTCATACATATGAAAAATATCCCTATTATATGGGCTCTAGGACATACTCTCTAACAATCTCCCACTTGCACTAAAGCCAATCACTCATATGTCTCATACCCATGCAATTTATATGGTGATCGTGCTTCATCCTTTCTATTTTCACATCATTTCTAGCTACTATTTTCCTTTTGAGATGGTAGCGTCTAAGAACATGCTTGGATCGCTGATGAGACCATGGTTCCTTTGCTTGCGCAATGGCTCCATTGTTGTCATAATATAAAGGAATCGGATCAACAATGCTAGGCACCACTCCTAGTTCAGTTATGAACTTTTTGATCCAGACTGCTTCTTTGGCTGCTTCTGAAGCAGCAATGTACTCAGCTTCCATCGTGGAATCAGCAATTGTTTCTTGTTTGAAACTTTTCCAACTAACTGCTCCTCCTCCCATTATGAACACATAACCAGACTGTGATTTACAATCATCTTTGTCAGATTGGAATCCGACATCTGTATATTCATTTACTTCCAAACTGCCCTCTCCATATACCAAGAATATATCCTTAGTCCTTCTCAAGTACTTAAGGATATTCTTAACAGCTGGCCAGTGTTCCTCTCTAAAATTGGATTGAAATCTGCTTGTGACACTCAAAGCAAATGCTACATCTGGACGTGTATATAACATAGCATACATGATAGAACCAATTGCAGATGCATATGATATTCTATTCATGCTCTCTCTATCCTCTAGTGTCTGTGGACACATAGACTTAGAAAGGTGTTTTCCATGCACTATGGGTATAAACCCTTTCTTAGAGAGATCTATATTGAACCTCTTCAATACTTTATCTATATATGTACTCTGAGAAAGATCTAGCAACCTATTGGATCTATCTCTATAGATCCTTATTCCCAGAATATAGGATGCTTCTCTAAGGTCTTTCATGGAGAATTCTTTGGATAACCATATTTTAACAGATTGGAGAAGAGAAATGTCATTTTTCATGTCATCCACATATAGAACTAGGAAGACAATTGCACTCCCACTGACCCTTTTATACACACAAGGTTCATCTTCATTCTGTGAGAAACCAAACTCTTTGATTGTCTCATTGAATCGTATGTTCCAGCTCCTAGAGGCTTGCTTCAATCTATAAATGGATCTTTGAAACTTGCATACCTTTTCGCCATTTCCTGATGTGAACCCTTCTGGTTGTTTCATATACACATCCTCAGTAAGATTTCCATTAAGGAAAGTTGTCTTTACATCCATTTGCCAAATCTCATAATCATAATGAGCTACAATGGCTAAAAGTATTCTTATAGACTTAAGCATCACTACAGGAGAAAAAGTTTTGTCATAGTCAATACCTTCTTTTTGACGATAACCTTTTGCTACTAAGCGAGCTTTATAGGTAACTATATTACCTCTCATGTTGGTCTTTTTTTTGAAGACCCATTTGCACCTTATGGGTTTTATCCCTTTAGGTGGTTGAGTTAAAGTCCATACTTTATTCTCATACATGGAGTCCATTTCAGACTGCATAGCCTTAAGCCATAAATTATGTTCTAAACTGTTCAAAACTTCTTGATAGCTTGTAGGCTCATTGTCCTCTACTACAGTTATGCCTCTATCCGAATCAGTGTGAAATCCATATCTCACAGGGATAAAATGCATCCTATTAGATTTTCTAGGATTTTGTGTATAATCAGGTTCAACTGCAATCTCATCATTATGAAATTCAGTTTCGGGTTCAATTAGTTGATCATCTTCTATTTGTGGGTCTTGAACTTCACCAAGTTCAATTTTACTCCCATTGTCCTCTCGTAGGAGAAATTCTCTTTCCAAGAAGACAGCATGCCTTGAAAAAAACACCTTTTGTTCTAAGGGATGATAGAAATAATATCCAAACATTTCTTTTGGATATCCCACAAATAAATATTTGTCGGACTTAACATCCAGTTTGTCTGACATTGTCCTATTCACATAAGTAGGACAACCCCATACTTTCATATGAGAAAGCATGGGTTTCTTGTTATTCCATATCTCATATAGAGTAACATCAACCGATTTACTAGGAACTCTGTTTAACACATAAACAACAGCTTCTAGTGCATATCTCCAAAAGGACTTAGGCAAGTCCGCTCGGCTCATCATTGATCGAACCATATCTAATAGTTTTCGATTTCTCTTTTTAGATATACCATTGTGTTGTGGTGTATATGGTGGAGTCCATTGAGATAAAATCCTATTATCTCTAAGATAATCTTGAAACTCTTGGCTTAAGTATTCTCCACCTCGATTTGATCTAAGTGTTTTAATACTTTTGTCAAGTTGTTTCTCTACTTCATTTCTGAATTCTTTGAACTTTTCAAAAGCTTCTGATTTATATTTTATTAGATAGATGTATCCAAACCTGGAATAATCATCTATGAAAGTAATGAAGTAGGAGTAACCTCCTCTGGCATGTGTAGTCATTAGACCACATACATCTGAATGTATTAAGTTCAAAACCATTTTAGCTCGTTCTCCTTTACCAATAAAGGGAGCTTTTGTCATTTTTTCCAATAAACAAGATTCACATGTATCAAATGATTCATAATCAAATGATACTAAATCACCTGACTTGTGCAATTTGGTCATGCATTTCTCATTTATATGGATTAAACGACAATGCCATAAGTATGAGGTATTTAGATTATCATGTTTTATTCTCTTGGTATCCACATTATGTACTTCTTTAATTAAATCAAGAACAAATATACCATTCTCAATTATAGCTTTTGCATAAAACATATTGTTCTTAAAAATGTATTTGTCCTTTAAAGAAATATCATAATCGTTCATCAAACAACTGAAAGAAATAATACTTTTGAACAAAGCTGAAACATAATAACAATTATTTAATTCCAGTACTAATCCACTAGGAAGAGGCAAATAGTAAGTCCCCACAACTGTTGTAGAGATGTTATGTCTAGTAGCTGATTGCAAACATATCTCTGCCTTTCCAACTCTTCTAAAGCTTATAAGCCCCTGTAGATCATTACATAAGTGAGATCCACATACGGTATCTAATACCCAAGATTGTTTTGAAGCAATAGAATAAGTATTAATTTCAATTATATGAATACCTGAAGTAGAAGCATCAGCTTGCTTCTTCTCCTTGAGAGAATCTAGATAGGCCTTGTAGTTACGCTTCCAATGACCATCCTTTCCACAATGGAAGCAACTTCCTTTGGGATTCTCTTTCTTGGCAACCTTCTTCTTGGAGATCCCACCATTCTTTGGCTGCGCCTTGGTTATCTTCTTCTTCTGCTTCTTACCTTTAGTAGAAGTGACAACCATGACACTTTTCGGATCCTTCTTAAATGATCCATCAGTTGTCTTGACCATATTGATTAACTCAGGAATGAATACTTGGATCTTGTTCATGTTAAAGTTAAGCACGAAAGGTGCATAACTTGGAGCCAACGAGTATAAGATTAAATCTATGTATAGATCATTATCCATAACATAGCCAAGTCTACTCAAATGTTCAATATACCCATACATCTTCAATGCATGAGTAGCAGCTGAAGTGTCTTCCACCATTTTGCAGCTAAATAGAGCTCGAGAAATCTCATATTGCTCAGTTCTAGCCTGAGAAGAATAAAGCTCCTCTAGATGCAAAATGATGGTTCTAGCATCCATCATCTCATGTTGCTTCTGAAGCTCCGAAGACATATCACCCAGCATCAGACATGTTTTCGCTTCACTATCCTCCATGTATTTTCAATAAATGTCTTTGATCTCTTCAATGGCATCATCTGATGAAAGTGGTGGTGGATCTTTATCCAAGACATAATGGATCTTTTCAGCTCTGAGAACAATTCTCACTTGCCTGATCCAATTAGAATAGTTGCTGCCAACCAGTTTATTATCCAAGATCGATCATATATTAATGTTTGATGTGCTCATGATGATGACCTAGATGTGAAAAAGAAAAGATATGAGAGTATGTTCATATATATGTATGCATTAATAAGGTCTTTAATTAATCTATTTACTCCCACTATTTTATTGCAAATTAATAGCCCTCACTATATAATTTGAGAAAACCCGATGGTTTTCCTAGTGGGCTAATATCCAATTCTTGATATGTAATTTGACCTTGACTTTGGTCAATAAGCCAAACTCCATACCCTTGAAATGTATGTATTTATATACCAATTATGACTCTACACAACTATTGAATCATTAGGTTATCAACTCTTGATGCATGCATATCGTATATGCATTTCCTAATCTTGCCTCTAGAACCATTAGCCTTGACTATGGTCAACAAGCTAATGGGCTAGCTAAAATAACCCATTTAATTAGATTTGAACATATTCGATATAATGTGAGCTTGACTATGGTCAACAACCCACACTATAAAGAACTCTGATTCTCCTCAAATTAATGGAAGACTTATATACCTTAGTAATTGTTTTGAGGGTTTTAGTTAATTAAGTCTCATCATACATGGTTGGCATACATTGGTATGCATCCTATATCTATCACATAAATATAAGCATACAAATATGGTATAGTTATGGACTTAACTACATTGATTTTCCTGAGCCAAGAGGGAAATCAAAAGGTCACACCTAGGTAGTATGCATGATTCAAACAAGAAAAATAATTACATTATCTTCAAGCTTTAAAATGGATTCCAAATCCAACCAAATTAAATATGTAGATTTCACAACACTTATGTAACATATATAATTTAACTTGGTCCAAGAAATAGGCCATTAAGGCCTTCTATCTGGGAGTTGGCGTGTGGCCCTCTACAGAAGGGCTTCTGCACCAACTTCATTCCTCTGATCCCTTTATAATTCCTCCAATGGACCTATTAATTATTATATCAGTCCTATAATATTTATAGTAGTCCTATAACATTTATAGTCCAATAATAATTAATCATGAAATACATTATTTCATTTAGGTCCAATTTTACAGAACATTTCTCAAAAGTTTCGCGAACAATTTTACTTGATCATAATTAATTAAACTCTTTAATTAATTATTATCTTATTCACTTCTCTACCCTCATAATAATATCAAATATTATTATCCTTATAATTTTACCATTTTATCCTTTTCTCTATATGTGTGTGACCTATTGGGTTTCTGTCCATGTTGGCAGTATAATATATAATTGTGAATTCTATTCAAAACTCACATGATTTAAACTCCTTTAAATCATTTTATCAATCCCTATTAATATTCTTGATACATCATTATACAAGTCATGATTGGCCTCTAACTAGGCATCATGACTACCCAAATGTCAGGAAAGTCAAGTGGTTTGACTATACCCCTTTCACCACTCTTATCTCAATTAGATTCTGAGTATGGATTTCTGTCAACTCATATAAATCTAATTATGTATGTTCTATTAATTTAACCATTGTTCCCAATATACTCCTTCATGGATCTCTATCCATCTTGGCATATTACTCTGGCTAGAGATTCTCTGAACAAGGCAATTATAGGAATCATGCAAGATAACGTTCTCTTATTAAATCTGGAATGGTGAATCCTTTTGTCAATCACTCAACTATTCTTCAAGTAGGTCATGATATACCCAATCTCCTAACTGTGTTCACTTTCAGTTGGAAGTAATCAGTTATGGAGTCAAAGTATACCACTTGCTACTTAAGATAACTTTAGTGATTTCAAGTCTAAGGATACTTGCACAACCGCTATGAAGAGATTCCTCACTGACATAGATTTAATATCCATGCGAGGATTCTCTATGCAGGTCTCCAATGAACTTGTTCTTCTAACAAGCATCCACATATTAGCTTTGATTATCTTCCATAATCACAATTATGAGAACCACTGCTTGAACCATTCAAGAAGAATAATATGTGCTAGTTTGTCCAAATTAACAATATCATTATCTTGTTAATTCTATGACTATGGATATTTAGATATTAACACATTTGCATGCAATAGACATCTCATATCATGAACACTTTCATGATTGCCTTTGCACTGTGTTTATAATATCTAGGACTTCATTTATTAATTTAAGATTTACAAACTCATGTATTTAAAATATAGCATTAATAAATGAATGATGTCTTTTATTAAGAATATAAATTCATACATATAAAAAATATCCCTATTACATGGGCTCTAGGGCATATTCTCTAACACGAACTCTACTAAACTTGTCTATCATCATGAAATGGAAAAGATATCTAATGGATCATTTACATTATTATTTTTTTTCTATTTTGATCGCAGATGTATGTTGAAAGCTATAATTTACAGGTATAACCTATTATTTATTATTGTATGTTATAACCTACATATATCTAATAGAGCTTACATTATTATTTATTATTGGATTAGGGTCTAATTCCAGCTATGAAAGAAATTATGCCTGATAGTGACCACAAGTGGTGTGCAAGGCATATTTTCTCCAATGGTCCCAACGATGGAAAGGTGATGAGATGAAAAAAAATACTTCTGGATATATGCATAGTCTTTCTATCATAAAAATTTGTTTAATTAATATCAAAACTCTTGGGGGAATTGAAGGGAGGTTGTTAATGATTTATTGACATACAATCTAAAAAATTGGTGGCAGGGCATACTTCTCATTCAAGAGCAAATCATCAAGTGTAGATAATAATGTGGTGGAAAGTTTTAATAGCTGGATCCTAAAAGCAAAACACAAACTAGTTATCATAATGCTTGAATAGATCAGGATTAAAACTATGACTAGAATTTCTAATTTAGCTATCAAGGTGCTTTAAGTGGCCTAAACAATGGTCACCAGCTTGTCTAAAGGTGTTCAAGGACAATAGAGACATAGCACATGAGTGTAGGGTTTGTATTTAATGGGGCTAATGGGTATAAAGTTAGTGAAGGAGTTGTTAGGACATATTATTAAGCTCGATTTGCAGACTTGCACATGTAAAGAATGGGATCTCATAGGAATCCCATGTCCCCATACATTAAGTGCGATGAACCACAACAAGTTAGATCCAATGAAGTACATTTCACACTATTATAGTAAACAAACATGCATTGACATCTACAAGCACACATTGGAGCCAATAAAGGGACAACAGTTTTGGAGAGTGGATGAATTTCAACCAATTGAACCTCCTCCATATGTTAAGCAAGCTGGTAGACCAAAAAAACAAAGAAAGGGAGAGAAAAATAAACCTAAAAGAGTTGGGTCTGTTCAAAAATTGCCCAAAGCAGGATTCAAGCAAAGATGTGGCAACTGCAAAGAGTTTGGACACAAGCAAAAATATTGTAAAAAGGTAAGAATAAAACATTTGATTCAAGCTATAATTTATAAAAAATAATTCTCATTCAAAAAATTTCTTATTTACAGGATACAAGCTCAAGTTCGGCACTGTATGAAGTTTATATCCAGACTGATCAATTACAGTCTCAGAGCTCATAGAGGTCTAAAATATTGAATGTTCAAGGAAATAGCTTGAATTTTGATAGAATATATGTGACAAACAAGAAAGGTGGTCAAGGTTATGGTTATTTCTATGACCCTGAAGTTGGTACTACTACATACCATGTAAGTGCATATTGTTTAAAAAATTTAGCTATAATAGTTTTCTTTTTCTTAATATGTGTGTTTTTTGTCAAATAAATGTACATTTATAACAGCAAGGTGACTCTTTTGACATGTAATTAATGGTGATGAAGAAAGCCAAATTAATCCGAATATTCAACCGGATGTTAATACTAGGTTTTCAATACCTAATGAGTTAGACACTAAGATTACGAAAAGAAAATCAGAGAAAAGAGGGCCAACAGGAGAAAAGAGTATACATTTTAGTTTGAGCAACAACAGGGGGCCTGCAAATTTGCCTTTCAAACTAAGTGCAACAAAAGGAAAATCCAAGAATAAGAGAAGTGCAAACCAGGCTAATCAACAAAAAGAACAAGAAGAAAATACAAGGAAAAAGAGTGGCAAACAGGTTCAAGCTTCATAAAGCAGATGTGTGAATTTCTTGGGTTATATTTAGGATGAATACCTGTTGATTGATGATATTGCAACTTGTTTTTTTGTCTATGAAATTGTATAGCTATTTGCTATAACATTGTGATATTTAAGCTATAGTATACATCAATCATTTTGTAAAAATGAACTTCATTTTGTTATATCAGGTATTTCATTCAATTGTTGTGTCTATTTGATAATGTTTGGTTGCTGCAATCCGTATTTGTTCAGGGAAAATTCACGAAATTCCTGCTTCATTATTTGGTTGCTACCAATTGTTCATTATATATATTGTTTTTAGAACGTATAGCTGGAAAGTAGTAGTATATATGCAGAAAAAAAAAACAAAGCAAAAATAAAGCAAAAGGTAAACAGCATAAATAATGCAAAGATATATATGCAACAATTGTAGTAAACAGAGCAAAGGAAAAATAAAGCAAAAGTGGTATATATGCTGAGAACAAAAAACAAAGCAGCTTCCAATTGTTTGAATTTAAAATATAAGAAATAAATTGAATCGTCTCTAAAACATTCATTTCATTAAAAGATTTAATTTACAACCGGTTGAATGTTCAAATTGTCACTGATTTGATTATGACCATATCTCCTCTTACAACAAAACTGATACAAGCAACAAACAACTAAGACACAAGAATATTATGAGAACTCTAAACATCCACTTCATTTTCTTGTTATCTCTTCCATATGCCATTTCATTGCTTCTCAAAAAATCTATTTGCCTCTGTATCTCAAACAATTGAACATCATAATGCCCAGTCATATTGCACACCCTTCTCAAATACATATTCTCCTTCTTTAGCTTATTTATTACTTCAATTGCTCTTGGAGGCATTTCATTATCTTCCCATCTAAAATATTTGCAATCCCTATCCTGCACAAAAAGGAAAAAATTAAAAACAAAGGAAATGGAAATAGAACGACAAAAAACACCATTTGAACAAATTACCACTATAACTTACATCAACAAGAAAATCGGGACATCGATGAAATCTTCTTCCTGGATTCACAACACTCTAAGATTCAAGCAAAATTGCCCTTTTTCCACATTTGCACAAGTTCTGCGAAATGCCCCCATCAAGTAATCTTCTTCTACCATTTACGCTTTGTTGTGTAGAATCAACAAATGCCATGTCTAGGGTTTGGGAGGAATCGAATGATGTCTTTGATAAAATAGAGAGAACAGGAAACAAAAGAAATAGAAAACCACGATGGAGAGGGAAGACAAATCTATGTAGAGGGAAGGAAAAACGATGAAGAGGGAAGAGAATTCGATGCAAAGGATGACAGTGCGATAAACTACGACTGAGATGCTTAGATTGGAGAAAGATACTTCAACGAAATAGAGAGAACAAGTTAAAGGAAAAAGACAACTAATTACAAGTAAAAAAAAATTATTTAATTGTGGGTCCCATTCGACATGGAGCTTACGTGGCCTCTCTAGTCCTACATGTCTGCCACATCATCATGAGCTATATCCATATCATTAGCCATGTTAACGCCGTTACCCATAAATTGATAAAATACAGATAGATAGAAAATTTTTGTACTCATTTTCTAAGCTGAAAGTCATTTTTGCTACCAAAAAAAAGATTAAAAGCATTTAAACTCCTCGGTGACAATTTGAGAGGCATTTTTGTACCTTTATCCCATATAAAAATTATTTTTCATGTGCACTGCACATTTACGTTAAATTAGACCAAAATATAAATTTAAAAAGCATATCTAGGGCATATGTTTTGCTTTAAAATGTTCTGATAAAGTGTGAAAAACATGTTATATAGCTGTCATTTTGCTCAATCTCCTAACATGGAAAGGCCGCATAACTTCCATTTCAAGTGGGCGCCGTCCGATAGAACTTTTCTGGATCCTTATCTGCTCCAAAATCAAATTCATCGAAAAAAAAACTCTCATTTCAAGTATATTCAAATTTTAATGCGTCCTTAAAGTTTAGTATAGGAAATTAACTTCTCGTAATATACTGGAAAATTCAATGCCTCGCACCATATTCAATTGAAAAAGATTTTGTTTTTTTTACAATTACATCTTTTAAGACAGAATGAAAATTAAATCATTTTCAATTAAGAAAGTTGAATGAAGTACATATTCGTACATATTCTGTCATGAATACTAGATATGTATGAAATGACATTTTATTTTATATTATGATATCATGACTTCCGTAAATTAGCTTGCTTATGTAACAAATATTTTTTTCTTTTTTTTAAGAACTTAGTTCGATGTCAAAACTTACTCAATTGGAAGATCATTAGGCAAACGCCTCCTTACCCTTCAGTCTAATCATAACTTCACAAGAAAAATGCATTAACAGGTTCGCTGGCCCCCTGACCTCATGTAACGATGCAATTTAATAAGCAGCCCTGTTATATCCAGCCACTAGAGGTTGAACACGAAATTGGCATATCAAATGACAATTGAAACAAATGCTAAGATCCGACTTTTACTAGGGCAAAAGGCTAAAAATTTTCAAGATTTATGATCCGGGAAGTTTAAACAATAAACTAAATTACTTAAAGAGTCAAGAAAAATGAAGATGATCAAAACTAATAAAAATACAAAACAACTGGACCTTGAAAGGGCCACTCTTCCCAAGCAATGGCACACATAATTAGCCAGCCACGCTAGAGAACAAAATCCATGGCATTATGGTTTTGATTTCTTTGCTCAATAACACACAGCTGTAACCTCGGAGAAAATTATATGACTGGGTAAAAAAACAAAAAGAAAAGAAAAAGAAAAAAATGACCTCTTCTCGGCAGCTCCCCTTTTATCACATAGTACAAGTTGCTCTCCTCAAAAGGTTTTGGAAAGCGCATTATAATGTGAGGTAAAAGAAGTTCACGCTGATACAGATGTTGCAGTCCTGCAGTGAAATGTAATGCTTACTAAAGCAAACTCTGGCAAGCCTCGATTTCAGATGCCTGTGATTCTAGTATAACTTGCGCATTAGCACTATGACTGACAATCTTCAATGCAGCATTGAGCACAGCTCTCTTATACATATCGTCTTCCATCTTCTTAAGGATCTCTTTCACCACGTTAAAGTCCAATCCTCCAGCCAAAACTAACTTACCAACAATTTCACCAAAATTACTAGGAGCCTTTGGCAGATCGATGCCTATATCATCCAACATAGAACCATAAAGCAAACAACCAGTGCCAATGTCTTTAGCTGTGATAACCACCTTGGAAAATAAATATTCTAAGAGCTTCACTACTAGTTCAACACAGGGTGGATTTTCCTCTAAGCCAAGGGATATGGCTTCCTTGACAACTTCTGGGTGGTAGGCTGGTGACTTTAGTTCCTCCACACAAGCCAATGCTTCATCCAGAAGACGGACACTGAAATACTCTTTCAAAAGTGAGACTGTTTTTCTTCTAAGCTCCTCAGGATTTAAGCTTGAGGCTGAAGCCACAGGTTTCTCCACAGCCGGAGGCATATAGGTAGCAGTTTTACTAGGCATAGTGGCTTGAGAAGGAGGCTCAGCAACCAAACCAAAGTTGTAAGGGCGAGAAGGCCCAGTGCTTCCCTGCAAAAGTGCACTCTTTCCTCCTATAAAGCCACCACTGCCCTGAGGTAACAGTCTTGTGTTCAGTGGTGTGGACTTGTTAAACACTGGTGACGGGACACGTCCAGTAGGCTGCATAGTTGATCCATCACCCCTTGGCATTGAACGATTCCTCGGTACCTCCCAGTTATCATTATCCATTCCAGGCATCCCTGGCATCCTCCTAGTTCCCGGCATGCCAGGCATCATACCTCCCGAGCCAGGCCGGTTGATGGGAAAGCCTCCAGGCCCAGTAGCCCCTGGGGCAGCAGAAATAACACCACGATTATTCCTAATACTTGAAGTAGCGCCTGGACGCAATCCAAGATTCTTTTCTGCCTCAGAATGTATCTCGGTGATGGTTTTGGCTTTGACCTATAATCATAGAAATATTCAATATTTACCAAATGTGAGATCTAACTACCAAAGTGAAAATAGATAGCATTAAAGCTCACCTCTTCACGTCTTGGAACCCAGTGATTTGCCCGCAGATCAAGAACATCACGAATCATGAACCTCAGCCGTGGTGCCAGTTGAGGGTTTGAGGCCAAGTCCTTTAATCGATTGAAGTATATATCATTTATTCGCTGCGATTTTGGGCTCTCATCAAGTTGCTTTCCAATAGTGTTAAAGAATTGACAAATGGCCTCAACATTTTCTTCAGCAGGACACACTTTGTTATCAGGACCCAAAAGCTCCTGTTTCAGATGGTAACTAGATATAAGCAATCCAATAAATATACAAATAAACTAAAGAAACACATAGAATCTACTTCATGTTTCATCAGGGAAGAAACTAAATTCAATTTGTTTACCTTCACAATGTGATGAACAATCTTCTCAGGGACCATATTCTGCTTCAGAAGCTCACCAATCAAGCGAATGTTTCCGAGGGTACGAAGCTTGACCAATCTTTCCTTATCCCTTCGTTCAAGCTCTTGCTCAGGAGATGTCATCTGCCTAACTTCCTCCCTCAGTTGATCAGCACCCTCAAATGCCTCCTGGCAGTTATTCAGGAGAACTCGTTTAAATGTGATTTCTTTCCCACCAGGTTCTTCCGATGGAAAAGGTGGGAGCTTTTTATTGAGATCAGAACACAACTCAGCATACATAGGGCAAAATGTAGGCTCCAAAACAGCCTTCTCAAATACAAGCTGGATCACTCCCTGCATGCAATATTACCCTTGAGTTCATCTGGCTACATAAATAAATTTTATAGAACACAATCGTGTACAGGTCAACAGACCTTCAAGATGTCGGCTGATGTAATGCCAGAGTCAATAAGTTGACCCTTGAGGAGATCAAATTTCTCAGGCGTAAGCTTGTTCAGTATACTGCACCCAAAAAAATAATAACAATAATAATAATGACAAAGGATGAACCAATATTCAGGATCCTAATACCATACATATAAACTCAAAAATCCACACTTGATCTCACAAACTCCACAGTTTTCAACATATGCACTGCAAGTATATAAATGGCACTAGTTAAACAAATAATGGGAATAAATAAGAAAAAGAAAGGGCTCAGGGAGGACGTAGTAAACAAAAAGGTGCGCATGCAGCACGAACACACACTAAATGAGGCAAATCCTGAAATAGACTAGGAATATGTTACAAATACCACCAGCAGCTTATGCTTAACAAATAATATTTAACTTGATAATGAAAATTTATGATAACATTTGCTAACTACAGAATCAATAATATTTAAACTAATAGTAAAAACTTTTGATAGCTTTCATATAGCTGTTTATCCAATTTAAAATAAAAAAAATCTCCTACAATTTTTTTACTGATAAAATTATATATAGAGAGAGAAATGCATACACCAGACAAGTATTTAAAGGATGATCACAAGGAAATAATGCTGGCAACAAGTCCACACAAAATAAACAAATGCAAATATTTATGCATTTCATGCTAAATAATTGATAAACCCACGCTTTGCATCATTGCAATCACTTACCCTTTTACAGTCTTTAAGACACGCTCCTTCTCAGAAAGATTCCCCCTTCTAGCTGACCATGGCACCTCAGCCTTGACTAAAGTGGGAGCAGGACCCCCCTGGTTTTCAAAAGAAATACAAGTTTTGGAACTAAAGTCAATCCACATGCCCACAAATGCTAAGTTTGCAATAAACAGTAAAGATCACAGTGAAAACAGCCACACGAAGCTCCCGACATATACAGACCACGTTGTAATAAACAGGTTGCTTGCAAAAGAGATGACAATTATAAAGTGCTCAGTTCATCTAGAATGTACTAATTTGATCAGCAACAATACATTATACTAAACTCCCTTTCATATGAATGGTTAAATTTTAAAATTATTGTATAAAAAGATGTGAGGAGAAAAGTTTTCTTCATTTACCAATACAGCCTATGTAAACAATGTGATTCTATTAGAAGAAGATAAAATTCATAGAATAAGAAGAAAATTAAAGACTATAGATTACAAGAAAAAGACAATTGCAAAACCATGCAGAAATCAAATAGACTATATATAATTACCGATTGATTGGAAGAGATTTGAACTCTAGCAAATTGGGAGTTGAGCTGCTCTTGCCGAGTAAATTGATTTGCTTCTGGTCTGGAGTCATATCGTCCAAGGTCCCTGTTTTCTCGAAGAGATTCCCAGGACCTCTCTTCTCCAGGGGTGGAAAATTGAGCAGAACGATCCCGCCAGTCACGATTGTCTGGCTCTGAATAACGACTCTGAGACTGATTTGGTGGCTGGATGGAGCAAAAGAAAAAATCATTGGAAAAAAGAAGGTAATTTGTGCAGGCAAAAAAAATTTCTAACCCGTCATACTGACAATTTTGATTGCCAGCAGCTGAAGCATAACAATAAATGTGATATATGCAAGCGTATTTGAAAGGAAATTTAGCACTTTTTGAATCCCTCCCAGCCCTTTCAGACAAAAAAGAAAGAAAAATAAAATCAATAAGATGGGACAGGAACTCACATTGCTTTCTCCACGACTCCAGCTTTGATCTTCACCAAAAAGTTCAGCTTCAATTTCTCGTTTGATTTTCAAAATCTCATCAGAGACAACAACAGCCTATAAGAATAAAATGGTTATGATGGCATGCACTAATCATTGTCAGTACTGCATAATGTCCAGAAAATTGACTCAAAGCACATATGTTTTCTATTAGATCAACAGCATAAACATTCATGGAGATCACCTATACAGCTAAATCTAAATATGGAAAGGGGAAAAAGCAAAAAATAAACAATAAAAATACTCTGAAAACAATGAAACTTTTAGAGTGAAAACAATGAAACTTTTTCACAAGGAACAAAGAACATTCAAGTCAAAGAATACAAAACAAAAATCTATCCCAATAATTGGAACAAACACACTTGAGCAAAGGAAATAAAATTCAACATAGGAAGGTAACATTACAGTTTAATATAATTAAAACATTACCTCTCTAAGCTGCAATAGTTGGTCTCTTGTGTACCTCACACGCTCATGAACCTCAAAGCGTGAGTCTCCGCTCTAGAACAAAACAGAGGACACAAAGTCAGGAATCTCAGCATTAAACAGCCAACTGAAACACACACACACAAACGATAACTAAATGAGGAACAAACTACAGAACTAAAACACTGGCACCACACAACAAGTAAAACTAAGAAGCATTCTTATAATAGATACCAATGACACACATAAAGCTACAGCTTCCATTATATAATGCAGCTTTATTGCATACTTTTGCTTTTCTTCCATGAAGGCATGATAAAATGTTGCAACTATGAAACAAATCCATGAGAAACTAGGCACACACTGTAAAACCTTAGATGAGTGATTAAATTCAGGTTGTAAACCGACATCATATCATTCGCCTTCGAACATTCAAGATAGAAAAAAAATGTAATTGGTTAGTAAGAACTTCTACATACACATGTCAATACAAACTTTGAATCTTTTAGAAGCAATTTCATTTCTTTTGACACTAATAAACTGCAGGTACATCCTCCAACAGGTAAACAAGACTGTCATCAGACAGATCCAACCATAAGATACCAGTTAGATGCGCCACAGTTAGCCATCAAGTAGCCCTAAAGAAAACTTTTGGAATTTTAATGCATGATGTACAAAATCTAAGACTCAATAGATCCTTTACAAGCAGACTGAATCAAATTACACATATCAATGAACCACTTCGACATCGTTCAGCTAGGATTCAATTATTTTCTTAAGCTAAAACCAACCAAAACAAATCTAAATGTCAGCAGGTCCTTTATGGGTAAATTGAAACTCAGCACACACCCACCTAAAAGCCTACGTATTACTGTTGGTCCATATTTACAGCAGGTACACATACTTAAGTGGCCCACCAAGAATTAGGACCGCTGTACAATTATGCTCAAGTTATTGCTGCAGGGCTATTACCACGGCTAAGCTACTCTGATCAATCCAAACCCGAGTAAAATCGAAATCAATTCATTCGATAATAAGGACATGAAGTCAACAAATCCGAAATCATTAAAGCATAACCTAGTCGGTTATCCTTTCTTTCACAGCCGTTCATGGACAGCTAGCTTTTGAAAACACAAGAAACGAGTTTCAGCTCATATAGAACCCACATAAACAAGGAAGCGAGATAATTCCATAACCATCCACCAAACAAGACTAAACTGAAGCTCGCACGATTCATCGAAAATTCTGACTACTATTTGCCCAATAAAACTAAGCTCGTATCTCCATAAACAATCATTATAATCAAATCCCAGATCCAATCTCTTTTGAAAACCCAGTTAGAAAAAAAAAGGCAACTTTTACAATAAAAACAATCCCAAAAGCCACAAGCACATAATCAGACCAACCACGCCCACATATTTGAACAGGCCCAGATCCACAAATAGATAACGATATTAAGACCGAACAAAAAAACAACCTTTAGAGGGCCACCGCCATGAGGACGCAAGAGAGGGAGATCGCCAAAAGCTATAGAAGAAGAAGAAAGTGAAGAAGAAGATGAATTAGAAGAGGAGGACTCCAAGCGAGGATTGAAGAGTCTGCTCCCTCGACCACCACCAGGTCTCAAGCTCAACACCGTCTGATCACCTTGCTGCATACCTCGATCTTTCACTCCCAGATTTAATCTCCGCCGTCCAATCAGAACACAAAGCAAAACACAAGATTCAGCGAATGAACAAAAGCCGAATCAAGATAAACTGATTCTATGTATGATCTATCTGGAATCAATATGTATAGGTAGAAATTGACAGATATAGAGAAATAAAGGATTGATTTTTATATAGAAAGATAAAAGGGTTTGGTGAGAAGCGGGAGCTTCGATATGGTTTCTCTCTCTTCTGTGGAGAAAGAGAAGAGGAGAAAGAGAGAGTATGAGAGGCAGGGAAATACAAACCCTACTTTAGGAGAGTGTTTGTGGCTTTTTATTTTAATATAATAATAATAATAATTTTTCTTTCTTATATAAATCGGAATTTTCAAAATCATTGTGTCCCTTTTCCGAATATAAATTGGAGATTACGTTTAATTTACCTTAATGCCCTTGGCTTTCGAGGGTATTTGTTGTCTGCTACGGCTATATATCAATGACCGTTATGACATTTCCGTTTATGTTCTAATTTTTTACATTTGTTTATATATTTATATTTTACTGAGAATGAAATTCTTTAAATATATTTTATTTTTACAGCTTTTTTTTTTGAGATAATCTGAATTTCCCAAGGACGGAAAATATAAAATCTTTTTCTATCTTCAATTTGGATTGCTATTTATTTATTATAGAAAAAAAAGGCAATTAGCATTAACTAATTTCTATTTTCTTCGTTTTATTTTGGATGGTACTAGTTAGTTTCGAATGGTTCTGGAAATTACGTCTTTAATCTTCAATTGGCAAATGGGATCTCCTAATTGGACTTTTGAATATGCTCATAACGAACCGTCTAATTTAGGATATCCTGATTGTATACGAAACGTTAGCTATTACATGACTTTAATGGTGAACGATCTAATTCATGATTTCCCAGTTATATATTTTACAATTTATGTCGAGTTGCGTATATTTACATATACGATTTTATTTTAGAACTAGTGGAATACTCATTCTAATAAAAAAAATTAAAATATGCAAAAATTATATAGTTTGCAATAGTAAAAAGGTCTTGAAATACTTTTTATGTTTCCTTAAAAAGTATTGAAATGCACTAAAGTTTTTTTTAAGCGAAAATGCCCTTAACGTTTAAAAATAATATTAAAATATCATTCCGTTAATCTCTTATTAGCTTCAAAGTAATGATACTGACGTGTCAGTGCTGACATGAAATTACGTGAAGGATCCGCCATTAAATATTAAAAAAAAATACTTGAATGACTTTTATATTTTCACAAATGGATTAAAATGGCCTTAAAATCTTTTTTTTTAATAAAAATATCTATAAACTTATAAAATCGATATTAAAATATCATTTATTTAAGTTGTCATTCACTTCAAGGATAACGAAGCTAATATATCAATTAGTAAGATTGATTATTGTTTATGTGGCAAACATGTAAGTAAATTTATACCTTATAAGCGCCATGTAAACGCGAGATCTACAATAATTTTTTTTTTACTTTTTTTTCTCTTTTCTCCCAAGCACTATCCGCGTTGTCTTCCTTCAACAAATGTTTACTTTAGGGATTTTTGTGTTTGCTAGAGAAAGAAGCATATATCGTACTTTGTTAAAAAGAGGGAGAAAAGGAAAATTTGGAAAAAATATTTATATATTGTGGATCTTGCGCTTACATGGTACCCAAGTGGCATAAATTTGCTTGCATGTCTACCATGTAAGCAATAACCAATTTAGTACCAATTTTATAAATTTACAGGTTGGATTTGTTATCCCTGAAGGGGATGACAACTTAAAGGAGAGGCATTTTAGTACCAATTTTAT